>CAIGRF010408840.1:0-25465 GCA_903798235.1 Fraxinus ornus
ACTTGATTCGCCTAGAAGAAGATATTGGACTAAGATTCCTAGGATCAGTTCTAAGAACCTAAGGCCCAAATGGAAGAATTGTGAGAAATGACCATGAAAGATCTAACAACTAAAAGATACAGGGCATGTCCTGCAATATATTTCATTAAGGACAATACAGACATTTTATAAGAAAAAATAGGTGTTGCCGCTCATCTGGTTACTTTCTGGTAGTGATCTTCTGTACGTCTAGCACTACCCTTTCTATATTTGTACACACGAATTAACTTTTAGCTTCTGAGTTTTATGTTTGAAATTTTGATCGCGTCTTTTATTTTTTATTTGACCCGTATATGTATATTGGTTGAAAAAAAAAAATAACAAATGCACAAGTAGTAAATATAGATAATACATTTAAAATTAATAAATAATAGATAAAATAATAAATTATTTATTTTTATATATAAATATTTTAAATTAATAGTTTTTCTTTAACTTTTTATTTTATAGAGATTTCACTGTGTTTTGACATCCACTTAGAAGTTTGAACCACCAAAACTGGATAGCCCTATCGCTAACATTATTAAGCGTACCTTTGTGCACACACATACCTACCTTGCCAATGCCCCCAAACCACACAAAGAAATCTGGATTTTATTGTGAATTTGGCAATGCAACACTATTTCTACACATGCAAATGCAAATCCAATTCCCTTTTCAGGATTTTCATGAAACAATCATCCGATGACGGAAAACAGAAATTCCAGGAGGTCTCCGACAGGTCTCCGGCTGATCAATTTAGACCGCTTCAGTCGGTTTTTAGGCGCCGGCTTCTTACCGGAGTTGGCACGGCTTCTCTAGTCGCTTTGGGTGCCAATTTCGGCGGCATTACAAGCTTTCTTCTAGGCTTTTCCCCGGAGACTGCTCGAAACCTCAAGTTGGATGCACTTTATCCTGTTGGAGGATATAGTCGATATATTGACAGTAGTGAAGGATTTGGTTAGTATTGTTAAATTATCTCCTCTAAAAGTTCAAGTGAAAACGTTTTTAGAACATTCACTGCTTAACTTGTTTTCATCATGTGAAAGCTAACAGTAATTGATTGAAACAGAATTTATATACCCAGGAAGTTGGTTGGGAGATCAAAGGCTATTATATCGGGCAGCCGGGAAGCTCGAAAGATCACTCGATCCACCACCACTGAGCGGTGGTGGTAAGCCGCGGAGGACTGTAAATGAGCCAGTGGTTGCATTTGGTCCACCGGGATCGAATGGGGAGTTAAATGTTAGTGTGATTGTCTCACCAGTTCCGATTGACTTCTCGTAAGTACAACATTCTCTTTATTATCTCAGATTTTGGGTAAATTTTATCCCATTGAGATTTCAATGAAATCCTAATAGTCACTACACTTTAAATTTAATTTAAATTCCATCGCTCTATCCCATTCCATCACACCATTGCCTCCCGATTAATGAAAATAACTGCTCAGTTGACAATAATATCGTAATCGATAATGGCACTTGTCATCCTAGGACCATGGTAAATGCCCTTTTCAGTAATGGTAATCAAACATTTGAGGTAGAAAGAAAGCATTTCATACTCAAATTTAGGGGGGTTTGTTTTTTTACTTCAACTAGTTAATTTCTTCAAAAGTTTTTGAGGGGGCTTTCCAACCTTTAAGAAACCACGATTTGGGTTCTAATGAATTTAGATTTCCAACTTATTTAATTATGCGAATTTGAATTCCTAATTAAATAAATAAAAGTAAAAGGTGGACATACATTGATTTGACGATTTTTCCCTTAAAGTCACATGTACATTTACCATCCACATGGACAGTTTTCGTTGAGGACTCGTTCACATATTCAAACAAGAACCCAAAACCTCACTTTTTTAAGTTAGAAGACCCAAAGAGAAACCAGCCCATAATTTTCTCCATTTCTTTTACCATGATTAGAAGTACGAACAAACCTCCAGCTCATGCCCATCGTTTGTCAACAGGATCGAGGCATTTGGAGGAGCAAAAGAGGTGGGAGAAGCAGTGGTCAGGACAATCACAGCATCAACCAAACTCACAGATGTCAAAGGAACATTAACAGAGTCAAGTTTGAGACAGGATTCACTAAGAAAGGTTAACTACTATAAGCTAGAATTCAGAGTCGAAAGCTCAATGTTTCGACGACACAATGTCGCTGTATGTTGTGCCTGCAAGGGAAGACTGTTCACTTTAAATGCACAGACTCCTGAATCTGCTTGGCCGCAATTGAAATCAGACTTCTATAAAATTGCTGATTCTTTTAGTCTAACTAATTAGAGACATTCAACATACAAAACTCTCAGAGTTTACTAAATGGGCTGGGGTGGGCTATGAAAAGTTGTACATAAAGGGAGTGTATCTCTGCAGGAGAGCACAGAGATTCACAATGTAAACAAACATCAAACCGTTCTCCAATTTTTGCTCTATTATCCATAAAAGAAATCTTTGTACCATCAGTTACATATTCATGTTTTTCGAAAATGATTAATATCTATACTTCCACTCATACAATCTTTTTCTTCATAAACAACTAAGAAAGAATTTCTTTCACTAATGGCCTCCTGTACCTGCACCAGCTCGATTTCGAAGATGTATGTATTTTCACTGGCTAAGAAACTGTGTATGTTTTTATTGCGATATTATAAAAAAAGGGATGAAAAAGCAAAAATAACATATGGAGAACTCAACAAGTGACGATCCCAAACCTAGAAATGATCGAACATCATGCTTAGATACATCAGGTATCAATCATCATCATCATCAACATGCTGGTTAGGAGTTCCAGCAAGCCAACCCCACATGCCGCCTGAGCTCTGTCTCTGTTTTGCACTTAGGGCAGCTTGTTCAGAAGCGGCATTCTGTCGCTGGAGGAGTTCAAGTTCCTTCTGTAAAATCTCCATTGTTTGTAGCTTCTGTCGCATCTCTGCAACATCAACCTGTAAGTTCAAGAAGAAAGAATTAGCAGCCGAGCAAAAGTAGAAAACTGAACCGGGTTATACCCTTTCATATATTCATTCACACAAACCGCAAGACACTGACCAACAAAGATAGAGTTATGTAGTTATCAATTAAAGAGAAGGGAAAAAATTAGGTTTCTTATATTCTACACTATAATTTGGCCATTAAAGCAATAGCAAATTGCATATTTTTAGGGGGAGGGGGAACCGTTGAGAAATCATATCTTTATAGTGATAGTGGTAAAATTAAGTGTTTGAGAAAAAGACCCTTGTAATGTGATGTGACCTAACTGAATCGACCAATTTTATATTACTAAAATGACATCTGCTACACCTCATTTACAAAGCAATATGAAAGCATACAATTTCTGGTCACCGTTTCGAAAATAACTTAGGAATTACATCTCTACACTAAAATGAAAAGAAAATGAGAGATTTCCAGGTGGAATAAGTAACCTTATTAGAAAGAATAACTCTGATAATTTTAATCTATGAGTAATGTTATTCATCACAACTAGTGTTAAAACTAGTTTAGGTGGCAAATAAATGGCATTAAATAATATATTCAAACACAAAGTCACATAACTCATTTAATTAAACATATAAAGCGTAACCACCTAAACTGGTGCTAGATAGCATTATTTTTATTCTATTAGTGATGTGGTATGTCGGTGAGGTGGAGAGGCTAAAAAAGAAGATTATTTGGTAACGCATATTCAAACTGACTAGTGATTCTTCGGACTCCTTGTGGAGGTGGCATGTGCATAAATCAAGAAGCACAACTAGGTAAATTACACTGCATATTTCCCATTTTGGCCAGGTTACTTAAACATGCACTCACGAAATCCTTTCTCCTTTACCACGGCCAAAATTTACCAAGAAATAAAATTGTAGAATTAAAAGGGTTAATCTTGTAGGGCTAATCCCAGTGATCATGTAATTATATTTAGCTATATTTAGTTTCATATTTTTCTGTAATTTGTTTAGATAGGTTAGACATATTAGTTTCCTAAATTAGTGGCTAGAATTAAGGAATGTAAATCAACATGTGATTTCGCTTCCTGTATGTGTATATATTTAGCATCCTCTATGATTAATAATGAAGTTATTTCACCATCTTTTCCTGTATGGTATCAGAGCCGCCCCTGAAACCCTAAATCTGAGATGGCCTCCGGAAAAGATTCCTCATCTGATGTAACCTCTGCTGCAGAGGACGTCGTCTCTACCTTTCATGGAAATTCCGAACATTCCATTCCCATCACTGAGCATAAACTCAATGGACAGAACTATCTCCAGTGGTCCCAATCGACCATGATGTATATCATCGGCAAAGGGAAAGATGACTATCTCACAGGAACTGCAAAGCCACCATCCACGACTGATCCCAAATTCAAGAGGTGGAAATCTAAAAATTACATGGTCATATCCTGGCTAATCAACACAATGGATGTCGAGATTGGCCAAAACTTCATGTTCTATTCAACTGCAAAAGAAATCTGGGATAGTGTGAAAGAAACCTATTCAGACAATGAAAATACATCTGAACTTTTTGAAATCAAAGGAACTCTCCATAATCTTCGACAAGGTGATAATTCTGTGACTCATTACTTCAACCTCCTTACTCGATATTGGCAGCAACTTGACATGTTTGAAGATATCTCGTGGGAGTGTCCTCAAGACGGAAAGAAATACCGCACTATTGTGGAGAAAGAGAGAATCTTTAAGTTCTTACTTGGCCTAAACAAAGATCTTGATGAAGTAAGAGGAAGAATTTTGGGAACCAAACCTCTGCATTCTCTCCGTGAATCATTCTCAGAGGTCAAAAGAGAAGAAAGTAGAAGGAAGGTCATGATGGGAACTCAAGGGATCACTGTCCAAACTGAAGGCTCTGCCCTTACCTCTCATGGAGACAACAATCAAGGAAGTGACAATCGCCCTCACAAAGGAAGACCATGGTGTGATTACTGTCATCAGCCTGGACACCTTCGGGGAAAGTGCTGGAAACTCCATGGTAAACCCGCTGATTGGAAACCAAACTGGTTGAATTCTGACCGTAAAAGTCGTGGCCTCTCTGCCACTGCTGATGACCAATATGTGCCTGAATCCTCAATATTCAGCAAAGAACAACTTGATCTCCTTCAGAAAATGTTCAACCAAACACAAGTGAGTACTAATGTCATCGGATTGGGTTCCATAGCCCAGAAGGGTACGTTTTCAAGCGCTCTTAACAGCAAAGCTGAGAAAAATAGCCCTTGGATAATTGACTCAGGGGCCTCCGATCATATGACTGGTGATGCCTCCTTATTCCACTCTTACTTACCATGTTCTGAAAATCATTCAGTGCGCATTGCAGATGGTTCTTTATCCACAGTTTCCGGAATTGGAACCATTATTATTTCTAAACACATTGTTCTCAGTTCTGTCCTATTGGTTCCAAAGCTATCTTGCAACCTATTATCAATTGGCAAACTCACAAAAGACCTTAATTGTATTGCTAAATTCTTTCCTACTCATTGCATATTTCAGGAACAGGACTCGAGGAGGATGATTGGCAATGCTGAGGAGTGTGCGCCCTCTATCTCTTCAAGTCAGGCGAGGCTACTGGAATTCAAACTACTACACCAACCTTAGCGAGTCAGTCCAATAAGAATTCTATGTCTGTTCTTGTTTCAACCCATGACAATAATAGTGCAATCATGTTGTGGCACTTCAGATTAGGTCATCCCAATTTTATGTGTCTGTCAAAGTTGTTTCCATCATTATTTATTAATAAAAATCCAAGTTTATTCCAGTGTGAAATCTGCCAATTTGCTAAACATGTAAGAAGTTCATTCCCTGCACATAAATATCAACCTTCATATCCATTTTCAATTATACACAGTGACATTTGGGGTCCCTCTCGAGTTAAAAATATTTCTGGAGCACGATGGTTCATCTCTTTTGTTGACGATCATAGCAGAGTCACATGGGTATTTTTGATGAAAGAAAAATCTGAGGCAAGTCAAATTTTCAAGAAATTTCACTCCATGATTGAAAATCAATTCCAAGCCAATATTCAAATTTTGAGAACTGACAATGCTAAAGAGTACTTCAACTCCATCCTTGGTATTTTTCTTACTGAGAAGGGCATAATCCATCAAAGCTCATGCATTGATACCACACAACAAAATGGGAGAGCTGAACGTAAAAATCGTCACCTACTAGAAGTTGCCCGTGCTCTTGTGTTCACATCTAATCTTCCAAAGCATTTCTGGGGAGATGTTGTACTTACCGCTGCATATTTGATTAATCGAATGCCCTTTCGTGTCCTCCAATTCTACACTCCGAGTCAAATTCTCACCAAAGCATATCCATCCACACAGCTAATCTCCAAGTTACCACTAAAGGTTTTTGGGTGCTCAGCGTTTGTTCATGTTCCACCACATCTTCGCAGTAAACTTGATCCAAAGGCCATTAAATGTGTATTTCTTGGGTATTCTCCTACTCAAAAAGGGTACAAATGTTAACTCTCCCGAAATAAAAAAATTTCTTTACCACTATGGATGTAACATTCTTTGAAAATCAATCTTTCTACCTCAAAACTCATACTCAGGGGGAGATTTCTGACATTAGAAAAAGAGAAGAATATCAGTTTTGGGACCTAGAACCTATCCCAGCTACGGCAATACCACCTGACCCAGTTACATCCATATCACCTGAGCCAACCTCTCACCCTCCTCAGTTTTCAATCGAACCTGTCATCAAATCCCCAACTCTAAGTGCAGGTGGAAGAGGCAAAGAACTCCAAGTTTACTCCAGAAGGTCAAAAACTGACAAGGAGATAGAGAATCAAACTCTTCCCGAGCATGGCCAAACATCTACTCCAAGTTCTGACCCAACGGATTCAGGTAACATCGAAAATTCATCCGATTCTATTTCCTTATCATATGATGATCTTGAGGTTCCCATTGCACAAAGGAAAGGAGTCAGGTCTTGTACTCGATACCCCATATACAATTTCGTGTCATACAACAATCTTTCACCTGTATATCATGCATTCATTTCTAATCTGTCACTTATAAAGATTCCAAACAGTGTTCAAGAAGCCATGAAATGTCAAAAATGGAAAGAAGCCATAAATGAAGAGATGCGAGCTCTCAACAAAAATGGCACATGGGTTCTCAAAAACTTCCAAAAGGAAAAAGACCGGTCGGTTGTAAATGGATCTTCAATGTAAAATACAATGCAGATGGAAGCTTAGACAGATACAAGGCTAGATTAGTAGCGAAAGGCTACACCCAAACATATGGAATTGATTATCAAGAGACATTCGCCCCTGTTGCCAAACTAAATACAGTTCGGGTCCTCTTATCTTTGGCCTCAAACTTAGACTGGCCACTTCATCAACTAGACATCAAGAATGTCTTCCTGAATAGGGACCTACAAGAAGAAGTCTATATGGAGATTCCACCAGGGTTTGAAAGGAAAGAAAATTCCAACCTAGTGTGTAAATTGAAAAAATCATTGTATGGATTGAAACAATCACCAAGAGCATGGTTTGAACGGTTTACGAGAGTTGTGTAGAAATATGGTTACTCACAGGGACAATCTGACCATACTCTCTTTATCAAACACTTACCTGATGGGAAGCTCACTCTTCTCATTGTATACGTGGATGACATCATTGTCACAGGGAACAATCATGACGAGATGAGTCAGTTAAAGTCTATTATTGCATCAGAATTTGAGATTAAGGATCTCGAAAATCTAAAATACTTTCTCGGCATGGAAGTGGCCCGCTCAAGCAAGGGAATAACTATTTCCCAAAGAAAATACACCATTGACCTGCTTACGGAGACAGGTATGCTCGGCAGTAAACCAGCGGATACTCCTATGGACTCAATGCATAAGATTGGGATGAAGGAAGGTAGTGCTCCAGTTGGCAAAGGAAGATATCAACGACTAGTGGGAAGACTAATTTATTTATCTCACACCAGACCTGATATCGGATTCTCCGTGAGTGTTGTTAGCCAATTCATGAATAATCCTACCGAAGAACATATGGAAGTTGTATACCGAATACTCAGATATTTGAAAATGACACTAGGCAAAGGACTATTCTTTAAAAAGGGGAACAAAAAAGGCATTGAAGTATACTCGGACGCAGACAGGGCAAGGTCCATAACTGATCGCCGATCTACTTCTGGTTATTGCACCTATGTATGGGGAAATTTAGTTACTTGGCGAAGCAAAAAACAATCTGTAGTAGCTAGGAGCAGTGCAGAAGCGGAATTTCGAGCTATGACGCTTAGCATATGCGAGGTCATATGGCTAAAAAGACTCCTAGATGAACTAAAAATCTCATGTTATGACCCAATTAAAATGTATTGTGATAATCTAGCTGCCATCAGCATAGCAAAAAATCCAGTTCATCATGACAGAACAAAGCACGGGGAGATTGACAGACATTTTATCAAGGAGAAAATAGAAGAGGGAATCATCAAGATGATCTATACTCCTACACGTCTTCAGACTGCAGATATTCTTACAAAGGCCCTTCCAAGAATCAACTTCGATCATCTAGTTTCCAAGCTGGGAATGATCAATATCTATTGCCCAGCTTGAGGAGAAGTGTAGAATCAAAAGGGTTAATTTTGTAGGGCTAATCCCAGTGATCATGTAATTATATTTAGTTTCATATTTTTCTGTGATTTGGTTAGATGGGTTAGACACATTATTTTCCTAAATTAGTGGCTAGAATTAAGGAATGTAAATCAACATGTGATTTCTATTCCTGTATGTGTATATATTCAGCATTCTCTATGATTAATAAATAAGTTATTTCACCATCTTTTCCTGTAAAAATATTCATGAGAATCAGCAAAAGATTTTAATGACAGCTACCTCAAGTTTGAAACATCTGGACTGCTCAGAGGCAAGCTGGCTTCGTACAGATTGGAGTTCCTGCAAAATTATGAGTGATTTCTAAAATTAGGGCTTGTTTGAGCCCCATTTTTGTCAAAAAATGCATTTTTGAATAGTGTATTGATGAGAAATGTGTGGTTAAAAAATAAGGTAAGATTTTGGGCTTACGTGTAATATTATTTTATTAAAGAATGTGTGGTTGAAATGAGGTCAAAACACTATTTAAGAATGCATTTTTTTCAAAAAAATAAATGGGGCTCAAACAAGGGCTTAAATTAAACTGAGGAATAAACGAATACTCATGCTGCTAAACCAAAATTATCTTGGTATGAATGGGGAAAAGAAACCCGAAAGAAGATAATTCTGTCCAGTGATGTCACGTATCTACTGTTAATTTCCATCACATGACACATTTTTTAACTAAAACGTTGGATCTCAGAACTCACTTAAAGCACGGTGCCACAACACTCTCAGGTTGCAAATTCTCAATAAACCCACAAACTCAACTTTTCCAGAGCATGCATCAAGTATTTGTAGTAGACCTCTCTCTTTAGAAGGATTATAGGACTAAAAGACATCAAAATAGAGAGTTCTGACAACTTTTCCAAGATTTTCTACATAAAAATAGAACACTAAAGAGTGATAAATGGATAATTGGAAGGGCAAAATTGAACAAGAAAATAAGCCTTTGTATGCTAGACTCAAGAAGGTCTAATTTTTCCATTCTTCTGTCATTTTTTTCCTCTGTAAGCTCTCCCAAAAATTGAAAGCAAGTTAATTTTTGAATACTTTCTTTGTAAAGCATGCTGCCATCAGAAATCAGATTCGACAGTAACAAAAAATTTCATCTGGCAAGGTGGTAAGACAAACTATTTTATCAATTTCATATCTGAACACCAGTAACTGCAGAATCTTCTCTCTCCTTTGGGATTGGACATAATAAATATGCACTTTAGAGATAATTGTCATTTCTTCAAAATTAAATAAATAAAATGTCAAACACAAATCACAATGGCATAATAAGTGCACGTAAAAACTTTCATATTTTTATAGATGATGGAGCCTCTCTGGCCAGCAAATTTACTGGTGTGATGCTCTCTCGCACTTGTCCAACTCCCACTTTTGTCGAGAAATTCATGCAAGAACAATTCCGAGAGAATTTCATGAATTATTCTATCAGGTAGAACCGTATTTGATCAATATATCTATGAAATCAATGAAAAGAATAAATTTAGAAGAAACCACTACTTAACAATGTGAAACTACTGTATATTCTGTTACAATTTAAATGACTCGATTCTTGTTCATGCATAGAGCAGAAACACATTTTAGCCCTTGTTACCTTGAATAAAGCTCACACAGCACTAGCAAAATGGATTGGTGAAATAGCAAAAGAGGTTACCTTGTACAGGTCTGTGTTGCGATTCTCAGCTTCTGTCAACTCTTGCTTTAGCTGGAGGGTTTGCATTTTCTCCTTACTGAGAGAGGATACTAGTTCATCCTTTTCTCCCTTGAGGGCTGTTAAGAGACGCTCATTGGTTTCTTCAACCTTGTTGATCTGTAACACAGGGAGAATACATGTCAAAAGTTCTTCAAGGGTTTTTGTACAAGGAAAGGAGGTTTATGATATATGAAATACTCCATCCCCTATTTTTTGAAACATTATCTACACTACAAAATTAGATTGTGAATTTTTTAACACCATACATCATATTAATTTAATTAATTGATATTGGGAAAAACAGGTGATTGTACTATTTACGTAGTTTAATAATGTATTTCATTATATGATAAAACTTATGAAACTGCATGCTGGCATTGCAAATTTATAAATAAATAATTGACCAGTTTAACAGGAGGACTGCAGCCAATTTTTGTGGATGGAGAGCTCAACAGTTTTTGCACCTATACTAGTATTATAATGAATGTGTATCACTCAAAATATCATTACCATTGCTAGTCAAATAAATAGCAAGAAGGTTTTGCCTTATCTATGAGTAGATATAATAGATAGTAAGAAATAAAAAAAAAAAGTGTATGCCATTAACCTAAGTGTCAAGACAATAACTACGGTACAAGTGCTTTATACAAATAAATCCAAGAAAGCAAGTATGCGACTTTACATACCATTGACTCTGAATCAACATTGTCCATAACAATTTCCCTAATTTTTCCTTCTTGGCCTACTGACTCCACATCTCTGGTAGCATTTGTAGCATTTTGAACGGCAGAAACACTATCAGGTACTTGTGACTCCATCATCTTTGATTTAAAAGTTGATTTATGACTTGGTTTAAGTACATTGACCTAATGGCAGCAAGCAAAGCCACATTGAAGCATTAACAAAGAAAATATACCTTACAGAAAAGTTAAAGCTAAAGGGAAGCTCATACCTCATTATTGTACCGCCCATTATATCCTCCAAAAGAAACCAGGATATCTTCACCATTAAAGGAACTCAGGACCAAACTTGAGCCCTATACAAACATGGAAAGGCAGGTCCCATTTACTGGTTATCATTCACTGATAGTTGAAGTAATCATAACAAAATCAGGATGTCCACCATATATGCAGGTGCAATTATGATTTTACCAATCCAATGATTGTTAAATACCATTTTAAGTATTAGTTAAAAAACCAACATCATCCTCCTATATGTGCAAGTGACACGAGAAAGGAACTTCCAATTCAAAAATGTTCTCTTACTGATATGCATCCAGTACAAGTTTATCAAAAGTAGCAAGTTTTTTCTTGGGCTGTCATCAATGGGGCTCCCTTTCAAATATATTAGCTCAACAGGAGAAATATTCGTCAGGTCTGTCAAAACTCTTAACTGTGTTTTTTAGTTGACAGCAGTAGCAATGTCATAGTTCTGTCTTCATAGATCTCTTACTGTTATTGTGTTAGGTTTGTTTAAAGGTCTTTGCTCAATCAAATGACAGTTTCTGGTTCCAATATTAAGTTGCATGATATTTTAAAGGTTCAAGTGTTCTTTAAGATTGTTATTCTAACTCCTAGATCATTGGTTCAGGAGCTTCTAAAAACATAACTGGATCTTCTCATATCTTCTCACGGTATACACTTGTGCAGGCACAATAGACGGCAACGATTGTAGTGTTGCTGATCAAGGAATAATTCTCTTGAAAGATTCAAGACACTTTCCTAGTTCAACATGTAATCTATGTCCATGACAAAACGTACCAATTATCTAGATTGCTTAACTTCCTTTCCCTCTCATTGTGTTGTACAGGACAAAACAGGTACACAATTTGTGCATGCCATAGATAGACTTTATGGTCCAACTGGAACTGCTTGTTTTGTTCCAGGTGTTTCACTTCTAGCCTCTCCAGTCTCCACTCTAACTTGAGACTAAGAGTGGATGCGGCCATCTTGGAAACATATTCGTCGTCCTTGAAAGAGAAGGATATCTTACTTTGGCATAACAAATTGGGTTCACCATTAATTTTGATTAAGCAAAAGATATTTCTTTCATTTGATTTCAATTAAACACCTTTCATTGTAAATTTGTGAAATGGCTAAACATCATCTGGTCCCATTTTGATCAATAAATGAAAGATTTTTGGTTTCATTCAGCCTTATTCATAATGATGTGTGGGAAAACCTAGAATCACTAATATTTGTGATGCTCTATGATTTGCCACATTTATGGATGATTGCGATAAGGTCACGTGGGTTTATCTGCTAAAAAATAAGTATTAAGTCAATCAACTTACCCATCTTCCATCAAATGATATGCACAATCAATTGGGTAAATATCCATATTCAAAGTTCAGATAATGGAAAAGAAAATTTCAACAATGAGTTATTTCTTATTTTCAAAAAAGAGGGATTATTCGACATTCCACATGCATTGTCACTCCTCAACAAATGAGTAGCAAAGAAGACAAATTTACATTTACTAGAAGTTGCTAGAACTGTGCTTTTATGAATGAGAGTACCAAAAACCTAATGGGCAAGTTATGTTAACAACTTATCTAATTAATTAGCTACTCTCTAGAGTTCTAGGTTTTAAAAGTCCATCAAAAAACTGAAAGCAATAATTGCAGTCTCAAAACAGCCTGAGTTAAAAGCTTTCCTTCATCTAAACCCTTTGGAAATCTTCCTCCTAAAGCATCTGGGTGCATTTCCTTGACAAGATCAAACTTGATCCTAGAGCTCTTAAGTGTAGGTCACTAACAATTCACCAAAAAAAAAAATGAGGTACAAAATGCTTCATCTTCCAAGTACGATTTGGTGTTTCTGGAACTTGGGGACCATTACGTCTGTAATTGTTGATCATCCCCAGTTCCTATTTGTTAGAGTTGGGGATCCCAGATTGGCCTTGCCTATTTTTATATCTCCGTTCTATGCTTCATGAACTACTGCTAGAAGAGACTTGTAGTCGGGTCTTCAACACATTTCTAACACTATGGATGGCCCGTAGCTGGTTGGTGGTGATTTTAACATTATTGCACATGATGGCGAGCGCACAGGACATAATACACATAATGGAGGTACTAGTGATTTTTCTGACATGATAATGGATTGTAGTCTTGAGGATGTCAAGTTCTCTGGAGCTCAATTTACTTGGACCAACGGTCGGGTGTGGAAGAGATTGGACAAAGTTTTAAATAATTTGGCAGCCGCATCCTTTTGTCGACAACTTTATGTTAGGCATCTGAATCGTACTTCTTATGATCATCCATCCTTATTCACTGGTTTGCTAATGATGAATCGGGACCTAGGTCTTTTCGATTCCTCAATGTTTGGACCAAACATCATGCCTTTACAGATTTCGCCTCTCGGAAATGGTCACTTCTTACTCATCTTACTGGAATGGCTGCTCTTTGAAAAAAATTCTTCAAGCTTAAACAGGGATGACATTGGTGGAATCGCTAGGTTTTTGGTGATATCTTTCAGAGGGTTAAGGATGCTCAGTGTAAGGTTGACGTGGCTGAGAGGGAGTATGACTGGAACCTAGACATTAGCATCATAGTTTCTGTACGCCTGGCACAGGGGGATCTAAACCGGACCTTATCCGTTGATGAGGGTTTTTGAAAGCAAACGGCCAGTTCACGGTGGACGTGTGAGGGGGATGCAACACTCAATACTTTTACTTATTTGTTCACGGACGTTGCGTCTGCTCTAGCATCGGTCTATTAGAACCTAGACAAGGGAAGTTATATCTACTCATGATGGTATTCAAGCTTGGCTGCCTCTTTTTTCAGGACTTTCTCTCTGCTCACTTACAACCAATGGACCCCATACTGCCAAACACTATTCACAGGCTTGTAACTGAAGGAGATAACATGGCTATTAACTGTCCCCATTTGATTCATGAGGTTTAAGAGGCGATATTTAGTATTAATGCTAATAGCGCCATTGGCCCTGGTGGCTTTTCATTCTTATTCTACCAACATTGTCGAGATATCATACAGGATGGTGTTCATGGGCAGTTTTGTACTTCTTGCTTTCACTTCTATTATTTTGATCTTGAAGAGGGAGGGCGCTTGTAGATAGACTACAGACCGATTAGCTTATGTAAGGTATTTAACAAGATTATCACTAAGATGTTAAATACTCAGTTGAGTATTCTGCTGCCGCGCGTTATTTCTCCCCAAGGTCATCTGATTGGGGATAATGTTTTATTAACTCGAAAACTTCTCCATACTCTAGATACTAAAGTGAGAGAAAGGAATATTGTGTTGAAGCTTGATATAACTAAAGCATATGATCACATAGATTTGAGCTTCCTTTATTCTATCCTCGATGGCTTTTGATTTGATCGTTTATGAATTGATAGGATCAGGCCATACATTTTGAAATGTCGATTCTCGATACTCTTGAATGGCCGTCCCAATGGCTTCTTCCCCTCTTCTAGGGGTCTTAGGCAAGACGATCCCATCTCACCATCTCTCTTCGTCATTGCTATAGATTACTTCTCGGCTTCTCACGCAACAATTTCAGACTCACCATATTATGTGCTTTCGGCATGGAGGTAGATCTCGTATTACATCTCTCTTTGGCTGATGATATGATTATATTTGCCAACGGCAAGCAGCCATTCGGAGGTTACTTGACTCTTTGGAGCATTACGAGGGTGTTTTTGAGACGTTGATGAATAGAGATAAGAGTGGTCTTATTCTTCTACTCAGGAGACTGGATCATTTGACGGGCTTTAAGCACCAGCAACTACCTCTCACTTATCTGAGGCCCCTTTATATAAGGGAGCGAAGCGAGTTTTTTTATATGATGAACTTATTCAAAAGGTCAAGAGCAAGATATCTGGCTAGACCTCTCATCTATTATCTTTTGGGGACTGGATTACTCTATTGAAGTTCGTTCTCGCGCCTATTCCACTTTTCAGATCACGTGGCCTCCTAAGGCTATATTGAAGAAATTTGAAAGTATTTTTGCACGATTCCTCGTGATTCTAAGGATCAGGCACGCAGACTACACAGGAGGCAATGAAAAGATCATTGCTTACCTATGATAAGGGAGGCCTTGGTTTCAGGAGATTGCATGACATCATTGACACGTTTTTCCGTGAAGCTATGGTGGCTTTTCCATTCACATAAATCTTTATGGGTTCAGTTCTTATTGGACAAATATTGCATGGGGACTCACCCTCTTGTCGCATGTGTTCCTTACTCAACTTCACTTATTTGCAGGAGGTTGAAATTGGTTGGACCTAAGGTCGAGCCACACATTGCATGGCATTTTGGAGCTGGACAGATCTTTTTTTGACATGATTGTTGGATGGAAGAGGCTACTTTGGTGACTTTATTTCCCCACTGGTCGCACTCTTTTGCGAGGGTTCAAGATTTTAATGATAGCTCTCAAGTTGGGACATTACACGATTGTTACAAGTTCTTCCTCTATCCATGGTCAAACAGATTGGAGCTATACCCCCATGGGATCATGCTCCTGATCGAAATTTTTGGAAGGATGTAAATTTTACTAGCAAGTCAACGTGTCAACTGTTTGCTCACATCAACAGCCTCAGGACTCGTATCGGCTGATGTGGAGTCCCATTATACCTACTACAGTTTCTTTCTCTGCTTGATACTGTCACGCGTTTTCTATACCGTGATTTATGCCGCAAGTATACGGTGTCAAGTTTTGTAATATAATAATGAAGTTAGAGTGTCGAACCCACAAGGATTGTAATTCAAATTTCTACTAAGTGCTATAATTTTATAGCCTCTATTTTATCTAGATGAATGAATGTTATTAATCATGTTTTTAAACTAATATGGTGATGAATTCAACAAATAAATAAAAATAGAAGAATAATCAAGTGAGAAAGCTTAGAAGATTTCACCTAACTGTCAAATATGATTCTCAATTATATAATTATTTCTAATCATATTTCCAAAGTTTATAAGCAAGAACACTAACGTAATTTTACTCCCTCTCGAGTGTCAGTAAAAACTATTCCTATATTTCAATCCCAACATCTCTATTCAGAATTAAAATATAGAATTTATCAAATTCGTGGTTCTTAAATGGAACGTGCTTCAAAGGAATTATACTCTTTCAAAACCTATAATTTTCTATGTTGTATTATTCTTATGATCACCCCTAAACTCCCCTCTCGAGTGCCGAAATTGACTAGTATCAAATCATTCAATTAATAGTCAAATAATTGAAAGCATTAAAATCATAACACAAATATAACACATGCAAAAAATCTGATAAAAATAATTAAAATTAATCAATCCATATTCTCAAATTTTTTGCTACAATCAAACCCTAAATAATGAATTTAACTCATGATGTAATCTATGAAAATACTAAAGTTCATATAAAAAGACATAGGGAAGATAATAGAAAAATTAGGATGTAGATATTCAATTTTATCTCTTGTTCTTCAAAATACTAAAATTCATATAAAAAGCCAAGGGGAAGAGAATAGAAAAACTAGGATGTAGATCTTCAATTTCTCTCTTGTTCTTCTTTGTCTTGTTCTTGAATCTCTTGATGTTTTTCCTCTTTGCTTTCTTGAAGAATTGTGTTGAATTCTCCCTTACCTCTTGAATCGTTCTCCCCCTAGAATTAGGTCTTAAGGGTTGCATTTATAGTCTTTTAAAGTCTTGGAAGAGTTGGAATCGTGTTGGGCCAAGAAAAGAGTCCAAAAAAACTCAAAACCCTTTCTCACCTAGCGGTGCCTCGGTGCCACACTCGTGGCGTTGCAGCGCCCAGTTGCGGTTGAATTTCAGCAACGGTGGAGCTACAACGCCACGCTGCGGCACCCAGTTTCGGATTGCGTCCTTCAATATTTTTATCATAACACTTTCTCCCGATATCCGATTAAGGCGATTCAAGATGTGTTCGAAAGATAACTCAAAGGGCTACAACTTTACTTCAGATATCATTTTCCAATTCGAATGTTGTCTATGTCAAAAATGAGTCTCAATATGAGACTGAAAATCCAGAGCATAACTTTTTCAGTTGAAAATTGATGTGTGATCATAATCTGTCTATATTTCATCCACTTGACTTCTTTCTTCATTCAATTGACTCCTAGCACTCTCGAATCTTCATTGTGAGGTCCGACACAACTTTTGAGTATTTTTACTTTAGTCCCCGAACTTTGAATCTCTAACAAGTTAAACATTTTCTCCAATTTAGCCAACTTTTGTTTATTTCCTTCAATTTAATCAACTTATATTACAACATCAAAACACACATTAAAAAGCTCTAAAACTCGTAGAAATTAGTTAAATATCAAGTTTAGATGATGTCTAAAGTACGAGTGAAATACACTCATCAGATACCGTCGACATAGCCCGTCAAAAAAGGATGGTCATATGGCCCTCCGATGTTAGTGCTGCTCGGAGATCCAAACTACTTCACATATTTTCACTAGCAGCGCAATTTCTGATCAGGTATGGCATCATTGGGGCAATATTTCAGGTACCTATGATATCTTGTGAGTGAGTTAGCTCCAGGTTCCAAAGATGGAGGTACTCGGGTCAACATGTTTGCAAGGGCCACATTCGCATTGTCATCCCCTTATTTAATGCTGCTCGGAGATCGAAACCTACTTTACATATTTTCATTGGCAGTGCCATTTCTGATCAGGTACGACATCATTTGGGGCTATATTTCAAGTACCTATGATATCTAGTGAGGGAGTTAGATCCAGGTTCTAAAGATGGGAGGTATTCGAGCCAGTACACTCGCAAGGGCCACATTCGCATTGTTATCCCCATATTTATTTTTTGGTCCTTATGGCTTGCAAAGAACGACACGAAGCAAAATGAGATATGTAGAGTCTAGACGGATAATTTGGAGAGTCTATCGCATGATTTCATTTCTTCATATAGGTCGCTTATTCCGACTATCGCTCCATTCTTTGGTGTTTCTTTGACTCTTCCTCTCTTTGCACCCCTACTTTGGTAATTTGGACTTTACTCCAAAGGTGGAACTTTCCTAGCTTGTGGTAATTTGCAGATATCCTCGCTAAGGTTTACCAATAACCAGTCTCCTCTTTAAGTTCATTATACACAAGCTAGGAAAGAAAAACATTTTCAAGCCAACGTGAGAGGAGTGTCGAATTTCTGCCATATTATAATCTTAGAAAATTTTATTCTCTGTGTTTTGTATTAATTTTATATCTTTCCTTCTGTGTATGCTGCCGTCAATTGTATTATGTAAATATGTAGGGTGTGATTAACTCTTAGAATTATGCCTAGAGAGATTTGGTAAAATCGTAGAAGTTGTCACTCACCCTAAAATTATGCCTAGACATAATTCAAGAATAGACTTACTGTATATATACCTATGTGGCTCCAATTATTTAGAATCAACATCAGTTTTTACTACAATAGTATTATAAAAGATCACCCAATGAAACATTTAACTGCAGCTGAATCAGAAAATCTGCAAGAACGATACAACTGTGCTATAAAACAACATATTATGTAGTTGTACATCTTCCCAGGCTTCCCTATTGGAGATCACGACATCCTTAAACGTTCCAGATTATATCATATGCTTATTATTATCACCCTACACCAAGTTCATCCCTCTATCAATGGCAGATAGGTTGAGACTCTCTGGGATCACTTAGGACAAGACTTCTATTGGTCTTACATAATCCCCCTCTTGCAACACCGTGATGGAGCATCTATCAACAATCTAATCATATAACTATATCTGACTATGATACACAATTAGATCATTAACATATTATGTACATAAAAGATTGAGCAGTAATTATTGTCACTGATTAATTTTACTAGATGTCAAATACCTCACTAGCAAGAGGAATGTGTCCTTGAACTGTAGTTACAACTGACCAGACCAGTGTTGACATGTTAAGGACAACATTTTCAGAGACACCTACAAAAGAGTTAGAGAAAATTAAGGAACGTGGAAGATCTCACAAGTAGAACACGTGATTTAGGAGCAACAATGGATCTAGATAACTCTGTATTTTCTCAAATATTGCAAGAAGTAGGTTTATCAATGAATTAACAGTCAATAACTGATAATCGCTCTAACAACAGCCAATTTGGAACAGTGTTGACAGATAAAATTCTCGAAGTAAAATGAACTCTTCAATAACAAGTTTGTACATTAATGGACATCTGAGAACCAACACTTTTGGAAGAAAAGCTAGAGCAACCTTTTATAAATAAATATGAAAATACAAGAATAAATCAAGAAGACTGAAAAAATAAGAAAAATGAAATCGAGGGCAAATAAAAGAAAGAAGTGGGCATGCCTGCAGGAATGACACATGGAGAATTTGCTTAATAGGGAATGTATTCCCTAATGCGAAGGTTCCTGACTCTGCAGAATCCAGGAACAGACGCAGCTCACCCCTGGAAGTAAGAAGGTTGCTTCTGCAACTTAGAACCAGGAATGAAGCAATCTCATTGCTGCCCAAGGCCAATCCTCTTAGCACTTGGAGAAGCCAGCAGTAATTTCAGGGGGTGGGGCACCAGAATTCAAAATGGAACACACTAGGAAATGTCAAGAAGTAATTGAAGGTGAGGTTACTCTAGCACAATACTCCTCTTTTCCTTTCTTTCCATACCTAAGTTCGAAGTTTTTTCTCTTTCAGACTGGAATATTTTGGCATTGCACTCCTGGTCCCATTGTCTTTTAAAAATAAAAAATTAACACAGATCACGCATTGACATAGGCCCATTGTAATAAGCAACAAAACATGAGTTTGAACTCAAGAAAAACCACTTCATGACAATCAAACTGTTCGATTGATCTCTTTCTACGAACCACCTACTGTATCCTAAAATCTCTTCATCATTATTTCACAGTTGGATATGATCTGGGATTGAATCTTCTTTTTGTAAGCTACTGCTATTATTTAGAAGCTACAAACAAGACTAAGACTCTGTGCAGATCCATTGTGCAATATGGTTCTCAAAATAACCATAGTTATCAAAGCAAAACTATATTTCAAGATCTTATCCATTTGTTTTAAGTTTATATCATAACCACAACAATTAATACAGGAGAATTAATGCTGTATAGAATTTGAAACTAACTAGGATGTTATAAATATGCACGCACTGTGAGTTGATTCTTAGTTAAGTGCTTTCAGCTCACGACTCTCTTAGTACATACAAAGGCTCACGTAAAGGGCATAAACCAAGAAGTCTAGACATAAAATGATGGTCAGCAATCACCCTCTATGTTGACAACTAAATAAGGTATCAAATCCATACCACTCTTATTGTCACCACCACCAACAAGGAACCAATTCTCTCCAACTGTGACACCAGCATGACCAGCACGAGGACTTGGTATCTCACCCTGTTGAATGGGCCTGGACCATTCCATCTATGTAATCAAAACATGATAAAAACACGTTGAAATTTATGTATTTTGAGTAATGAGAAGTTAGAACTTAAAAAGCAAGCAACTAATGGAATGAATTTTAATCTCACAGTTTGCAGATCAAGAACGTGAAGATCATTGAAGCAGGTTGCATGTGAACCCCCGCCAAAGATAAGAAGGTAACGTTCTGCATGTACTGCAGCAGCATGATCAGACCTTGGAGAAGGAGGCACTCCCCTGAAAATTACAGACATGACCACAACTAATACATAAATGACCTTATCAAGTGAAAGAACGCGACGTGAGCTAAATTCTCCTCGATCAAATGAGAGGGAAGAGTCAAAATGTTGATTTGATCATTTGATGTGCCATAATGGTTTTCCAAGACTGACAAGCATGGATGGTAAGAATGAAAACCATTATATGAGCACCAAAATCAGCATGCTGTTCACAACCTTAAACACATTTGATTGGTAGAGAAGAAACACAAAATTCCCCAGAAAATAAGTAGCTCAATGGCTTCAAAATAAAAGCTGCAACCCAAGAGCCTGTGTAACGCCCCGAAATTTTATGGAATGGAATTATTTTGGAGATAACAATTTTGATCAAGATGCATTTTTATTATTTTGGAAAGTTAAGGGACTAAAGCGAAATAGGTATTAATTTTTTTACTATCGTGGGTCAAATAGTTAAATATTGATAGAGCTTGAATTAGCATATCGATATTGGGATCGTTGGATAGTTCTTATTAAATGAAGCACCGTGGACTCGAGAAAAATTAATTTGGATAAGTTAGACCCAGGATATTAAAGTTTCAAAAAATTGTCATTTATTAGAATATAGTTAATTTGATTGTTAAAGGGTTGGCATTCACATGTACCTTTATATAGATATAAGGTAAAAATAAATAAATAAATAAAAATTGTTGGGTTAGGATTTGACATGTTGGATATATGAAAATCCTATTCTAATTATGGTAATGGTTAATTGTTAATCCCATTTTAATTATATTTATAATCCTATTTTGATATATTTCAAACTTCACTTACGTTATCCAAATTGAATTAAAATTTTAGTATTTTCTTTTATTAAGTATTCCTTCTAATCTTGGTCATATTTGTATGAGTAAATATTTTTGACTATTGTGATTAGGATACTTTCAATTAAGCAAAATCCTAATTAAACTAATCTAAGCTTTATCATATAAAATTATTGGGCATTTTGCCATCTCCCAGCTACTGCATGTGCCCAAGTATTTATTTATTTTAAAAAAATTATTTTTCACCTACTAAAGACTTTATAAGATGAGATATAATTTTATGAAGTCATTCTTATCCTATTTTCTTGTGGGACACGGCTCCTCAAGTCCTTTTACATCACAATTCAATTGTTATCTTTTTTTGTCCTATATATACCCCAAAAAATCGAGGAATTTTCACCACAGAATATTTATACATAGACACGATCAAAGAGAGTCAAAGCAGAGAGAAAACATAGGAAAATGGTTTTCACGTGCATTATTTCACATTCCTTGCAATTTTTCAAATCTATTAAGGTAAGATACTTTTGTGCAAGCTATTCATTTATTTATGCTTTTATATTTAGTAATTTATGAATGAATTGTCAGTGGACATTCGAGTTATTTATTAAGAGATATGAAATCCTTCGAAAATTTAAGATGACCTAAGATGGGTGTGTCGGTTGGTCACTGATATACTCCATAAAAGAATAGTATGAAATGTCTATTTTATTGTTATATAATTGTATATGAAAACTGCGTGTATCTTATTGGGTATTTTTAAATATTCACTCTTGTAAAAAAATAGTTGAAATATATATATTAGTTACCTACTTGTACTCATTGTTATTGTTAGGGACTAAAGTGCAATTTTTTTCTTTTTCACCTTGTATATAATTTTGTATCCTTTCCATCTATCAATATATGAAAGAATTTTTCTTCCCAAATCGACTTGGTATCAGAGCACAGGGACGGAACCCTAGCTGCCGGCGACTCCTCTGACCCTAGCTGCCGGCGACTCCTCTGCCGGTTACCGAGGCTCCGCCGACCGCCAACGACGGGGTTGGTGTCGCAACTGCACTGCTCCGGCGTCTGAGTCGCGTCTCCACCGGTCCGAGTTGCGCGTTTCTCGCAACCGCACTGCTCCGGCGCTGGCGTCGCGCCTGCGCCTTCACTGTTCCAGCCTGGTGCGGTGAGCGTGGAAGCATTGTCCTCGGCCGAAAAGTTTCACGTGCAACTGCGCCCTCACTGGTCCGTCTTAGTCGAAGCTTCATCTTTGTCCAAGGTGCCATAACCATTGTTTGGCTACTGTTTATAATCGGCATGGTTTAAGGTTTTTTACAGAATTTTCTCCAGATTCGGCTTCTCTAAGTTTTTTTTAGATTATGAGTTTTGAGTAATGCTATTATTTAGCGGTATGTTTTGAAGCAAATAAAGTGGTTGTGACTATGTTTCTTCAACCCTCTGCGACGTCTAGTTGACGAGCTAAAATTCTAGTGGCCACCGCCATTTCCCGTTTGTTGGTCCGCAGCGCATTTTTGGGTGAAGTTTTCTTCTTGAAAATGTTAAGATTCATGATTTTAAAAAACATGTAACTGATGAATTCTTGCTACATTCTGTGAGTGGTGGTTTATGGGCATTGAAGAATTCTTGAAATTCTCGTTCAAGTGTTTTTTCTTGAATTGCTTCAATATGTGGTTTTTTGGTGCATCTTGTGAACTTGGAGAAGCTCTCTACGATTCATTGTCTGGATTGCTTCGTGTTGGTGGTTCCGTTTCTTCCTAGCCTTGGTTTCGGCCAATTAACAACTCGAAATAATGGCGGATAACAAGGTTGTTCGATCATCTTTTGGGGAAGGTATTTTTGGGTTGCAATCTACTTCTACAGCATCTGATCTTTGGGTTATAGATTTTGGAGCTACCGATCATTTTGCATGAAATTCATCTACATTTGATTCCTTGACAACTCCGCCCGATCAGTCTGTTCAAGTGGCTAATGGGACTCGTGTCAAAGTTACTGGGGCCGGAAGTGTCTCGTTTTCACCTACTTTCTCTCTCTCATCCGTTTTACTTGCACCTACTTTTTCCACTTATCTCTTATCTATTAGTAAAATTACAAATCATCTTGATTACTCTGTCATCTTCTCACCTACTAATTGTGTATTTCAGGACAATCGAACGAAGATGACGATTGGCACTGGTAGAGAGAGAGGAGGGCTGTATATTTTGGAGGGAACACGGCGTTTGCAAAGTGAGGATACCTATGGTCTTCAAGTTGTTAGTAAATCATCTCCAAGAGATAGGATCCTTCAAGTTGTTCACACTGATGTTTGGGGGTCTTTCTCTACTCCATCTGCTACAGGTCATAAATACTTTGTCAGGTCATAAATACTTTGTCTCTTTCATTGATGATTGTACTAGAGTTTGTTAAATATATTTGTTAAAATCTAAGGGTGAAGTCGTTCACGCTATTCCAAAATTCTTTAAAATGATTGAGACACAATTTCATACACAGGTTAAAGTTATTCATTCTGACAATGGTCGTGAGTTTGTAAACCAAACCCTTGAAAACTTCTTCTTGACTCACGACATTCTCCATCAGACCACTTGTGCCTACACACCTCAACAAAATGGCATCGCAGAGCGGAAAAATCGACACATTCTTGAAGTTGCCCGGGTTTTATATTTCACTATGCATGTTCCAAAACGCTTTTGGGCTGAAGCAGCGACAACTGCTGTCTTTCTCATAAATCGCATGCCCGCTCACATTATTGACTTTCAAACTCCTTTAAAAATGTTGTCCAAGTTTCACTCTATTCCCTCTGCCTTGAATCTTCGTCCAAAAATTTTTGGTTGTGTGTATTATGTTCATGTGCATTCTCATCTCAGAGATAAACTCGTTCCTCATGCCCTAAAATGTGTCTTCCTTGACTACTCAAACTCCCAGAAGGCCTACAAATGCTTCCATCCCCCTACGGAAAAATACTATGTTTCTATGGATGTGAAATTTTGTGAGTCAGAATCTTTTTTTCTGATGATGTTTCGTTAGTTCCTCTTCAGGAGGGAGATTAGTAGTAAGGAAGAGGAACGAGTGTGGTTAAAGGAAAAGAAAGTGTGGATTTCTGGAAAAGATGGGGAATCTCGAGTTGAATCCCAAAATGAGTCTCGAGTTGAGGGTGATAGATCACCTCGTTTGTTCCAAAAGTGTTATATAAGAAAAAAACTTAGACAATGCTTGCACTCCTGTATTATCCCCTTCCGATCCTGATAACCCTCTGATTGATTCAACAGTGCCATCTGATTCTCCGGAGATTGAAAATGAGGTACCTACTTTGCTTACTCCTTCTACTCCTATCTCTGTTTCTGATTCTAATCCTGCAACTTTAGATATTGTTGATACTCAAGATAGGAGATATCCTCTTCGAGTCCATAATAAGCCTGATAGGTTTGGTTTTTCGAAATCTTCTTCCAATGCTATCTTTCCCATCTCTGATTATATCTCGTACCACCGTTTATCTAAGACTAATTGACTTTTGCCTTCCAACTATCTTATGTGTCTATCCCTAATTACTTTCAGGAAGCTCTTGATCAACTTAAGTAGAAACCTGCTATGGTAGAAGAAATGAATGCTCTTCAAAAGAACTCTACTTGGGAGATGGTCTTATTACCACCAGGGAAAAAGACCGTGGGATGCAAGTGGGTGTACTCGTTGAAATACAGGTCAGATGGAACTGTGGATAGGTATAAAGCTAGATTG
>CAIGRF010408840.1:27271-47655 GCA_903798235.1 Fraxinus ornus
TATCTCAACGCAAGTACGTCCTTGACTTTTTAGCAGAAACTGGTATGTCGGCTTGTGTCCCTGTTGACACACCTATTGAGGTAAATCATGGTCTGTCTATTTATCCTGATTAGATTCCCATAAACAAATAGAGATACCAGAGATTGGTGGGGAAGTTGATTTATCTAACCCACACTAGACCTGATTTGTCATATGCAGTTAGCATTGTGAGTCAATTCATGCATAACCCCAGTGAGCAACATATGAGTGCAGTTAATCGGATATTGGCATATCTAAAGTCCTCTCCAGGCAAGGGCATTTTGTACTCAAAAAGGGGGCATTTAGATATTGTCGGTTACATGGATTCTGATTTTGCTGGATCGAGACTTGATAGAAAATCCACATCAGGATATGTATCATTTGTTGGAGGCAATCTTGTGACTTGGAGGAGTAAGAAACAGAATGTGATCTCACTATCCAGTGCTGAGGCAGAATATCGAGCATTACATCATGCAACTACCGAGCTTACATGGCTAAAACTTCTCCTTAGTGAACTTGACTTTGGTCCGAACAAGCCCATGTTACTTTTTTGTGACAACACTGCTGCTATTAAAATTGCAAATAACCCTGTGCAACATGATAGAATAAAGCATGTTGAACTTGATAGGAACTACATCAAAGATAATCTCGACTCCAAAAATATAGAGGTTCCATACATCAAGAGGGTTGAACAACTAGCTGATATAATGACACATGGAGTTGCTAGTGGTTCATTCTATACAGTGATATCCAAGTTGGGCATGCGTGATATCTATGCACCAACTTGAGGGGGAGAGTTGAAATATATATATTAGTTACCTACTTGTACTCATTGTTATTGTTAGGGACTAAAGTGCAATTTTTTCTTTTTCACCTTGTATATAATTTTGTATCATTTCCATCTATCAATATATGAAAAAATTTCTCTTCCCAAATCGACTAAAATTTTACAGGTTAGTTCGTATTGATTGGAACTATGACAGGATGGTGACGTGGACTACCAGAAGATTTAAATAAATAAAATCACTAGAATTTTCTATCTTTAATTGATTAATTAGCTCCATTTATGTTCAATGTCATGTTTATTTAAATAGCAGTTGAGTACGTTTATTTTTGATAAAATTTTAATGTTTAGTTTAAGTTCATGGATAACCCATATTTTTATTAAAGAATTTTTTTTTATTGTTCTGTATTAATTTAATGTAAAGAAAAGTGAGTTTTTGGTAACATCCTAATCTTTATGAAAATTTGGGTGTTACAGCCCGATTCTATAATTCCCATGGAAAACAAAAAAGAACTTACACGCTGTCCATTTCATCCCACGTCATGGTTTCCAAGTCCAAAATATGCAAATCATTCAAAAGGGATCTCTTTGCATCTTGTCCACCAAATATGACTAGGGTTGAGCCCACAGGGGTCACTGACTGCCCTCCACGTGAAACCTAGAAAGAATAAACATTAGACATTTTCGATGGTAATAAAATCGTAGAATTTTCTCATCAAGCAAAAGCATGTCAAAACATATCTATTTAAAATTATTTTGAAAAGATAAAATGAATAAACATGATTGACTAGTAACAGCTATGGTAAATTGACAAGAGGAGTGACTAAAAGATCTGGACTAGAATCTAACATCCAAATAACAAAGAATGCTAGATTTTCAGATTTTTAATCTGATTAGCTTGGATAGTTTGCCATGGAAGTAGCTTTTGCTAATTAAAATGAGATGAAGAAAATGCTTGCTTCCTTAACAGATACATAGACAGTGAGTTGGAACTTAAAAGCATTACAATGAATTCTAAAGATCATTGTGGGATAACAGATTGTTACCGGTGGCTTTCCATAAGTCTTCAAGGTTGACCAGGTACGAGTTTGCAGATCAAACACCTTCACTGTCGTAATAAATTAGTTAGGCATTGAGAAGCAAAACTAAACTCAGACCAGACCAGACTTGTCTGGAAGGTAATTAAGTAAAATCCATTAAATTAATCATTCCATGGGGAAAAAACTGCAGAAAGAAACTTCAGATCAAAAATAACTTTATGCTTTCAGCTTTGCAAAAGAGAGAGCAATAGTATCGAGCAAATTTCAAAACTTGTGCAAATTGATTTTCACATCAAAATAATAAAATTAAATACTTAACATTTCAGATTATATATTTGTTTACGTTAAAAATGCACCACACAAGGACCATGGTCTGGAAGCGATTTTTGGAGAGATTTCAATCCATTTTTTGACTATTGGAACCTGAAGTGGTCCCCATTTGAGCAGCAATTTTTGACTCAACAGAAAACGAAAACCATAAATGCCCTTTTCTCAAGAAGAATGAGTTAGTTAAAGAGGCACGTTGGTCATTCCACTTGATATTTGTCAATAATTGCAGCTGCATGTACTGTATAACAGGCAAAAATTCACTGAAATTTCTTCTTAATCCCCCCAGACAGAGGGGCTTAGAATGATAGTATCCCTAAAACACAGTGAATTTTTACACTACAGCATTACAATCCTATTCGAAAGAATATTTAACAAAAAACAGAAGAAACTAAATACATTGTTGCGAAATCAAACGAGGCACAATGTCAACCTTGTAAAGTTTCAGAAGGATCCTTTGTATGTCCAGCTATTGAAAGAAGCTTATTCCCGTCCCATGGTATCTACAAGGAAAAATATGTTGCAAATAACATGATAGGAGCAAAGTAACCAGTATAGAATTTTCATGAGATGATGGGTCGTGTAATTGTAATGTATGAGTCGTTAGCTGCTATAACTGTGCTTTTCATTGGATAACCTAAACAAACAATTTTCAAACTAACCAAGGAATGGCCAGCGCATGGAGTTATTGCACCTTCAGTTCCTGCTTGAACTTCAACTTTAGACCACGTCCAACTTCTCAAGTCCAGAACCTGCAATGTTCCTCAAATTAAGAAGATCACAGAACTGATGTCTTCAGCAAGCTTAAAGCAAAGAGAGATGAATTTAAAGAATGTCCCCACAAGTCGGTGTAGGTAATGTAACTGGAATTCCAAAGACATGACATATGGAGTAAAAGTATTCTCAAATTTTCTATACCATTTAAAGTTACAGCCCAAATGGCTGCTGCACAATACTAAAAGAGTTCTTGATATGTTGAATATATCAGACAAATGGAAGCCTAAACTGTCTGAACTGTGGTATTCTACAGACTAAAATGCTAAGGCGTGCATATATGACATCTGAGTATTAGTATCGTAATTCCAATACCTGGAGATCGTTTAAGTAGCGTCCATTGTGGTTTCCACCAAATACATACATCTTATCATCTATAACTGCAGCTCCATGCTGTGGATATATTCAGGTTCTGTTAACAAACTAAATAGAGCACACAAAAACTAATATATGTTGAGAAAATTAGGAAAAAAAATGAAGTACCAATACCTCATAACGGCCTTTTGGACGAGTGCCGGATACAGGGGGTGCAACCCACTGGTCATATACGCTAACTACACCAAGACCTTCAGACACAACATCTTTATCCTGAGTTTCTGAAAGGTAGCCGTTTTCCGCAGGAATGGTCTTAGTCTCAGGAAAAGAATTTTCATTCTCTGTGACAGTCTCAACTTTTGAATGATGCTGTGAACCAACAGATAAATGAAAATTCAGTAAAATAACAGATTTTAAGAGTCAATACTGGAAATAATACAGACACATGACAAGAAATATATCTACTACTCAACTCATTCGCTTCATAAACATAAGTTGGTTTCTTCCTCTTTTTTTACATATTATAAAGATAAGATGAAACACGTAAATTCATTGATTTATAAGTCCCAAGAAAGTTTTTTTTCCCCGATTAAAGATAAACAAGGAAATAAAGAATTAGCAGTAAAGATGATGCGATTTAGACATATGGAACATTAGTTGATATCAATCAACAAGAACGTAAACATAGTAAAACATCGGAATTCAGCAACATAAACTCTGAATAAACTTCTAACACGAGGATTTCACATAATATTGACAGAAAAAGAAGCACGAGTTCACGCCAAATCTAATGAATGAGTTTTCTTGGAAACGACGACAAATAATAAAAGAGAGGTTATAGCAGAAAACATGTACTTCAAGAGATTTAATATTAGCTTTTAAACTTCTAACGCATATAAGCACTAACATGAAGAAAATCAGTTTTTCCACCAGAACTTTGGACGGTTTAAACTAGTCTGCCTAAATAAGTAAAAATTCAGATCACCATAATGATTGTCAATGAATCAATAAAGGTATCAAAACCCGCATTTTCACCAAAATATGTTGTGTTAAACCCACAACTGCAATATCTGACAGTAGTTGGGAACTCAACAAACAGTTCACACAATGAATTCAAAACTAAGTCGGGCACATAAGTTCCAATATATAAAAATATCAACTTCGTATGTCACTACATAATGTTATTTTCATTGCTGGTAAAAACGATTCAAACCCATGACATAAGCAATGGGCCCCGAACCTCTGCCTTAAAATTAGAGGGGTACCTGGTAAATATATGCACCTCTTTCTCTAACAAAGTATATTAATTAAACAATTCATACACAAATTTTGTTTGTCAAAATCTTTCTTACATAGCTAGGTGACAGTTTCATAAAGAAATGGTGACAACTGATCGAATACCAAAAATCTATAATATATTAAATATCACGTCAAGTAAGAATCATTTTTTGGACTATTATGACCCTTCTAAAATTCAGTTATTTCACTAATATCTTACATTTTGTTTTTCAATATGTATATAATTTACAAACTGTAATAAATACTACAATTAATTAATATTCACGTTCATTTAGGATGTGTTTGAGCCACATTATTTTGAAAGAATGTATTATGGAATAGTAGATTGATGGAGAATGTGTGGTTGAAAAAGAAGGAAAAGATATTGATGTGATGGAAAATATTATTTTATTGAAGAACGTATGGTTGAAAATGAGTAGAAGAATGAAAATGAAAATTTTAATGTGTACCAAATAGGGGCTTAATTAATATTAATTAGAATTTCACATACAAATTTACATTCACATCCACTTCCCTGTTATTAACAATTAATTTACATTCACATTCATTTAATTAATATCCATTACAATTTCACATTCAGTAATGTAGTCATTATTTATGTCCATGTATATAGCGGTGGCAAAAAAGCTCGTAAGCTCAGACGGCTCGAGCTCGGTTTGGAAAAAGCCCGGCTCTGGCTCGTTTGCTCCGATCCGGCCCGGCCCGTGTGGCTCGAGGGGCCGACCCGTCTAAGGCATTAAAAAAAAATTTAAAATTTTAAAATTAAAGCTGCCTACTGTTGTTATTTAAAAAAAAAAAAAGGAAAAAACAGAGCCGGCTCGGGCCGAGCCTCATTTTTTTTTGGCCGGGCTCGGCTCGGGCCAAAAAAAGCTCGGAGCCGATCCTAGGCTTTTTTTTCGGCTCGGGCTCGGCTCGTTGACATAGCTACATGTATACTAATTAGCATGCAGTTTCATTTAATAGAAAATTAAATTATATTCATTTAATATAAATGATTTAACATTCATGTTAAGTAAATATTCTTTGATATTAATTCTAAATTAATTAACGTTCACGTTGATTCATGTATTATATTTGTCATTCATCTTCATTTAATTGAAAATTAAATAAATGATTTAACATTCATTGTCACGTATATATTTCATAATATTAATTCTAAATTAATTAACATTCACGCATATTTAAATATCACTTTTACAGCATTTATAAAACATTTCATAATAACGTGCAACGCACGTTCAACGTTGACTAGTATTCTTAAATGAAATTATATGTTTTTTTGTTAGGTTAAGGGCAACAGAAGAACATGTACTAAATCTCCGAATCTTTTCCTTGGTCCTTTCCGTAAGGAAAAAATTTCCTTGAAAAAAGAAAGGGAAAAATTGATACAACAGATAGTATACTGATCACCTTTAACAAACTACCAAAATTTAAAATCAATGTAACAATCCATGAGATAGGGTGACCATTCAACAATACATACAACATTGTAGATTTACAATAACAAACTAAATCTTATTCCCAAAAAAAATGGAGTTGTCTACACGTATCCATTTTGCCCACTCTTGTTGATCCATTTTTACATCTACTTGAAGATCCAATGCAATTATATCCTTATCAATTGCACTACTCCATGTTAATTTGTTGTACTCTCCATCTTCTGACATATTCTATTGGAGTTCTATCACTCTTATGGGCAGGAGCTTCTTTTTAAATTTATACAACACGAATAAGCATCTAAGTTGACACTCAATTAATTTTTAAATAGGTAACACCCTCCACTTGTTGTAATATGATGTCATTAATACCTTATCAAATCCAGCAGCATCTCTCTTAACGTCATTATTTCTTTACAATGAAATTTTGTCCTTCAACAACCCAAAACCAGATGCATAAATGTAACAGGTCTAATAATCATTGTGTAAAAGTTTCCTTTTAACCTTATAGGTATCTTCCTATCACATAGAAATCTAACCAGCTCTATTCATATGCATTTTCCTAGGAAATTTATCCTTAGTTACCATCAAGCATAAATGCCTAAAACAATCCCCTTTGGGACAACACAATCACCTATCATGACTCTACTATCATACATGTTCTTGCAACACAATCACCAAATATTCTCTTAGGAAAATTCCTTCATGTTCCAAAGCACTCCTCCAACGTTTTAACTTACAAATTAATATTCGTATCTACTAAACCTATGTCATCAGTGAGTAACATTCACCAAAGAACCTCATCTAGTATATACCTCGTAAGTTCATCCACAACTAAAGGGAAACAATACAGACCTCAAATAATATTTTGAAGCAAGTCTACGACGATAAGAATCCTCTAATCATTTCAGGCTCAAGATTGCTCCATCATACAATTCCTTAATAGCAAGTCTAAAATGATACAAAATCCTCTAATTATCTCACACTCAAGATTGCTTCATCGTACAAATCCTTAAAAGCAAGTCCACAATAATACGAAATCCTCTAATCATCTCAAATTCAAGATTACTCCATCATACAAATCCTTAATTTTATATATAATTAAAAAATGTAACACTATTATACATCAAATTTTCATAAACTTAATGGGGCCTCATGATCCCTCATTAACATGGACAGAGAATGAGATGGGGCCAAAATTTTCTTCCATTGCCTTAGTTTAAGCACTAAATTAACGGGAAGTACAAAGCCAATTAAAGACATTTACCATGAGAACATAGGACATATCCATTTTGCATCTTAACTTTTTTTTTTCACCCAATAAATATGCATCTTAAATTGCTCATAAAGTTACGAGCATGCAACTTGCTCATAAAGTGACGAGCATGTCAATATATATAATTTGTAATTAGAATAGGAATCTAAACCTAATAAACCCTTACATTAGCAGAAATAAAAAGCAAGTTACTCTATTGCATTTTGGTAGATCCTAATTGACTTAATTGGGAAACCTAAACAAAAATTATTGGCTTCTCTACTTTAAAATAGAGCTAATATCGAAATTAGCAGACTATTATAGAATTCTATTACTCTGTGTCATAACTAAATTTGTAAAGATCAACATTAATTGGAGGAAAAAGTATATTCGGACAACAAGAAGTTAATTATTATTCTCAACAAGAAGTCAAAAAAATGTCTACTTAAATTGGAAGAATACATGTGCCTTAAAGCTCATCCTACTTGCATGGTGATGTGAGGTTAAACATATAATGATGTGAGATAGACTATGATGCTCGGACTCTTCGAAATGGACGAAGTACTCGTGTCGGACACGACACGACACGACATTGTATGGGTATGGGATATGTGTTGGATCCTTCAAATTTCGACCGGACACTTCGCCCTTTTTGCTTCTTTCTTTTTTTTTCTTCCCCTTCTCTTCTTAGACGACGGCACAAGGTTTTCCCTTCTTTTTCTTCTATCTTTTCTCTTTGCCTTTAAGTTTAAATTGTAATCAAGTCCTTCATTTTCTATTTTATATAACATTTAGTAATTAACTTTCCATAATTGAAAACTAAACCCCAAAATTCTATTTTATTCGTTTTAACCCCTTATTTAATACTCATTTCCTTCTTTGTGAATGATTGATTTTGGTCTATTTAAAATGACATCTTGGGTTAATATAAAAAAATTGAAGTTTGAAAAACGTACCCACGTACCCGTATCCAAAATTTGGACTCTTTTTAACCATGTCCCCGTATCCTATATTTTAGAAAATAATGGATCCGACACTTAGATACATACCCGTACCCGATACCCATACTCGAGACCGAGCATCATAGGAGATAGATATCCAAGTTAATTAGCTTTTATAGAAATAATCAAATTTTGAACGCCTCGACGGTTATCAACTGAATAGACCTGGAAAATTGGCTTATAGAAATGTGCTTTTCGATATCATTGTAATCATGTATAAACTGTAAAGAATGTCTTTAACTAGGTAATGTCCATCTTTTAACATGTGAGGCATCCCTTTTCTAAAAGTTGATCTTATCCTAACAGAGTCCGTGTATGCAAAACATATAACCCAAAGATTGTTCTAAAATAAATTAGTAAGAAACGTGTGTGTGCACCAAAAATAAAAAACTACCATAGGACTTTCTTAAAAGGAAATTTCATCTAGCCAAATTTTTCAGCCACGAGTGTGAGATGTCTAAATCTATACCATTGAAATTTATCTTAGCAAGCAAGAAAATAGTGACAACAACTTAGACATGCTTACATGGAATTTTTAAAGGTGGAGAAAACTCACATTCATTTCAACATCTACAACAGGCTCCACAACAGAGTTTGAGGTTCTTGAATACCATCCTGGATCTTCTTCCTGCTCAGAAAAATAGCAAACTTAGTATCAATGTTTTAATCAAGTTATACTATAATGAGATTTGCTTTAACCAACTTTGCACAAACCTCCAATATTTTAACAAAGAGACGCATTGCCTCTGTGGAAGCCATGTGTCCAAGTCCATTCCAGCTTCAAGACAAGAAAACAACAGCAATGTTCAGACATTTTGAATAGCAAGCACATTCAAGAAAAGTAATCATATATACACATTCTCGGCATCAAATTTTAGAAGGAAATGTCTAACAAAATCAATTTCAATAGAACCATAACTGAGAATTATGCTTGTAAGATGCAGCGTAAAAAGGAATGAAGGTTATGTACTGCTGTGCTAGAGGAAGGGAGACTGAAATCAATTTTATTTCTCAATGGAAGTGTCAGCGAAAGGTTACAGGCAAGGGAAACAGTTCACAGAAGTCCAAAACAAACTTCGCTGCTTCACATTCTGCATTCCATAATGTCTCTTCGCCTGTTAAAATTTAGAATTATATAAAGCATTCCAGAGAATCTCCCCTAACCACAAACTCCTTCAACTGATGCAAATCATGACAGACTTCAACAGATTTTTAACTTTCTACGCAGTCAAATGTAGGCACATTTTTTTCCCTTTATTTTGCTTATTGGAAATTTGATGCGCCATTGCTAGGTCATCATTTGATAACTTGATATTGAAATGTTGCCCCCAAAAGAATTGATGATATAAAGTACAGAGCACAGAATAAGTTGTTCATTACATAACATGTAAGCTAATTGACACTGTCGGCACTAGCCGATAGCCACAGATGGGATGTCCATCTCTCTCGATTTTTTTAAGTGTCGGACACGATGCTAATTCATCTCTGACACAACATGTTATTATCTCACACGCTGGAGAATTATAAAATAACCGAAAAGAAAAATAAAACCTAAGAACTTAGCAGCATAGACTTGAACTCTATTTTTCAGGTAAGTGGGTGTCATGTAGGCATTGAGATATCAACGGCATTTCAGTGGAAGCGTTGACATCCAAACGGTGCTGCTACGGTTTCTTTCATCTTCTTGTGGCGGCGATAATGGAGCCAACCCCTATATAAACAAGTTTTTATTTTTTTAAAGCCACAACACTTCGATAAGTGAGCCACCTTATGATTATTTAAAACCCAAAAAACAACTTGGCCTTTGTTAGATTCCCATTATTTTCAAAATACATTTTTCTCTCCCTTCTTTTCAACACACATTCTTCAATAAAATAATATTTTTCATCACATCAATAACTTTTCCTTCTTTTTCAACCACACATTTTCCATCAATCTAGTATTCCAGAATACATTCTTCCAAAATAATACGGCTCAAANAAAAAAACTTTGTTTTGAATAGTGAATTTGTGGAGAATGTGTAGTTAAAAAGTAGGGAAGATATTTGAATTTATGTGTAGAATATTTTATTGTGTGAATGTAGTTAAAAATAAGTATGTAAAAAAAAAGAGTTGAAAAAATGGGAGACAAACAAGGTAAAATTAAGACCCACCACTTTACTCAATCAATTGAGTGGGAAAAAAATGACCAGCCATGTTTTGCTTATGTTCAATTGTTGTATTTCTCAATGAAAATGGATCCAATACCTTGAAAGTTGAATAGGCAATCTAGTATTTTATATATAATTGCATGTGTTACACAATAAAAAATGGGTCTCACTAAACGATTTGAATAACAAATACATTTTCAAATCTTATTTAGAAACTCGTTCCTTCTATTTGATTATACTACTAATAAAAAAAAAATTATATAAACAAAAAGTAATATTGTTTTAGTCTACATGCTGAACTAAATTGAAAAATTAACTAACCAAAATTCAAAACTCTCATGCCAACATCCATTGTCATTAAGGGGCGTTACTAGAATTCATAATGCAAACATATGGGTAAATGGACAAATCAACTTAGCTGACATATGCCCAATATTTCTGAACACATGCAGAACCTTTGCTATACTACTAAGTCAACTCAACATGTTCTATAACCTTTTAGTCCAATACGTATACCATTAACCAACATAAAGTAAAAATAAAATTCTGACCATTTCTCATTTCAACTAAACAACTACAAAAAGACAAGTTTCTTCAATGTTCAGCACACAACATAGATATCTACCTAGTTCAACTTACAACAAAGGCAATATAATAAGCAAGACAAGCTAGTGATCCCGAAAGATGCGGCATGAGAGGAACCTTCACTATGTGTACAACTAAGGAAGCACCAACACACGTGTTTGACATGCGATTTTTCATAAAAGTACCGACACGAATTATACACAAGTCAGAGGATATATATTGACTCGCCCGTGCCGACAGCATGGTGATTCATCCTAAGGGACAATGATCTAGATGACACAATCAAGAAACTGAAATTTCAATAGTGATAGAATGTCAATTGAATCCCAGTTCAAACATCAATAAGTTGTAAGAAAGAAATTTTGGTAGTAATTGAGATGTCCATAACCATTAATATATGGATTCAAACTCTCGACTGTGTATCTCAAGTTGCTTGCTTCAAGGGTAATAAATTTAGTATAATCATCATTGATCAATCAACCTCCATTTTCGGTCAACGTATCCTCACTTCTTCATTGAAGCTAGAAGGACCTAGCTATATATCATCCTGATTCGGAGAGTTCAAAAACCTAATGAATATAGAAGTAATTATTTTGTACAACATATGTATAGGTGAGCCTGATGCTGAAAGGTCAAGCAAAGAACGGGAATTTTCACATATAGAGAACATTTACTCATTTAGTTAGCTTTCAAGATATGTTATCAAACCTGCAGCTTAACCAATCAAAAAGGTTTGCCTCGTAACAAATTACAATATATGTAAGGATAAACAGTAGTTTTTTACTAAAACTAAGATATTTTCAGATGCCCAGTCATAAAGTTCCTCTCGAGGAAGAATAGTGTAGGGAAGATGGTTTTCTTTTTAGACATTGAGTACTCACAGCCTAGTAGGTGGGATCAAAAGATGACATTTGTTTTTGTTTCAGGTAACTTAATAGTTTGTCCACTCAATATGTCGTTTGACTACTCAATAATTTCAGTCATTTTTTACGCCACCTACTTTTCTATACAAGCTACTGCAATTATATTCGTCACAATCAATCAATTACATGAGCTGTCCAAATTATATACTCAAGGTCTCTTTAATCCAACATACAATTAACTCTAAGGGTCCGTTTGATTGTAAAGGTGGAAAGAAAATAAATTATAAGGAATTGAATTGTCTAGAATTTGTTTTACTGGGAATTGTAATTAATTGTATTTGATTGGTATAATTTTTCAAGTTTGGTGTCGGTTTGGCTTTATTTTTCAGGGAAATTGTCCAAGTGATAATTTTTTTAGCATTGTGTCTAGAATTTGTTCCAATTGCCAAAAAAAAAAAAATTAACATACCGAATATCATTCGTTTGGCTTTGTTTTGCATAGAAATTGTCAATAAAAATGATAATTTTTTTTTACCATTATATCTAGAATTTGTTTCCATTGCAAATAAAAAAAAAAAAACCTTGGAAAATCAAAACCCACTAAAACAAATGGAAAAGCAATTCCTCCACAACATAGAAAGGAGGCGCATGAGGAGAGATGGAGGAAAACATTTTCCGGGTAAAATTTTTGCTATCAAACGGTGCAAAATGTGGAAAATGGAAAAAAAAATTCCAACTTCCAAGGAAAATCTAGGTTATCAAACAGGCCTAACTCAAATGACAACAGGAATATGGAAACTCTGTTGTCAATTTTTTTGGAGCTGCTTCACCACTGACCTTTACTAAAATCTGGTTTGCAGTTTCATTTAGTTGAACTTTACTTTCATAGTATCAGTTTCACAGTTATCTTCACATATCATTTTTCAATTGCTTGTCTCTTTAAGTTAATAGCAATGACAAATTTACTGTTAACACCTCCTACTAGTACAAACATGAACAAACCACATCATCAACCTTATGCCAGAATGCTGCTCTTAAGTCGTTCCTTGTTACAGAAAACGTACAAATAGTAAATGCCGATTCCATATGTCACAACAAGCCATATGAAACTGAATACTTTCTCACTCTTTCCTACAGTTTATATATGAAACTACGATTACCCAACATTTCTGAAGGGTGTCTGTGCTGGTTCTGCATTATGCTATGTACTATCTTATTTTTATTAATTTTAATTTTTAACTGTCATTAGAATCCCATTCTTGAAAATACTTTCTTTTCTGAGCGTAGTACCCTCTTACAATTTCAATTTACACTATTCCAAAGTCCAAACTACAAATTTTGTTACTTTGACATGCAAACTTATAAGCACGTATTGTCATGTTAGAAATCAAGAAATTATGTAAATGGTGTATCAATCAAAGAAATTTCAGTCAAACTAATGAGTGATGATACTGCTCTCGTTTGGAACTTTGGATCACTTTTCCGTTTTGGAAAACCAACAAAGCAAACAAGAATTTTATAGAATTTAAGTACTACAAACCTGGTCCATTTGCTTTGTTCAATGGGACTCCAGCCTCTAGGCTTAGGAATGTTACAAGGACCCACAGTTGCCTGCAACCACCAAATAATAGCATAATTCATCTAAAAAAATAAAGATAAACACATTTACTAAAAAATCCCAACTAAGATTACAAGACTACCGTTACGTGATACCACTGAACCATTTTTCGTTTTTATTTAAAAATACTCATTTTTGTTCATAAAATTTATGAGTTTGGGTACTGTTTACAGGAGGGAAGGATGAACATATTTGTAAAATCGACCTTTATAATTTTAGAATGCACATTTCCGAAGAAATCAGGGATAACATTATGAATCAGTATCCTCCATTTCCAAAATTCTTAAAATTCCAGAAAATACCAAATCTTCCTAAAAAGAAAAAGAAAAAAAAAATCTACAGAAGTTCAATAACACCCCATTTGACAATAATGTAACAAATCAGCCAATCAGTACACAAAATAAATGATGATTTTTTCAATGGAAATATAACAGTCTATGATAGAAAAGTCTTGCAAGCTGCAAGAGAGTGCATATTCATATTGATAGATGTAAGAAATGAATAAAACTTCAACAATACTGACCCCTAATTCGAGTGACACAAATGTGAATCAATCCAGATTTTTCAATTGATAATAAACCACACAACTGAAATCCCGCATTAAATGAAAATAATCAAAGACATAATTTCAAATAAATCGATCGGATTCCCATAATTTGAATAATACAGGAGTAGATCAAGCCAATTCATGAAATTATAAATCATGCATGATTAAAAAAATGAGATTTAAAAGGAAGGAAACCCACTTGCTGGTAGAGTGCGTAGAGGAGGAGAGCGACGTCGTTCGAGAACTTGGAGCTGACGCCTTTGGCAGCAGAATTTGGGGATCCACCGAATCCGGCGTAGGTCGACGCCGCATAGAATCGCTCCGGGTACGCGAGGCCTGATACTGCCATCGCCGCTACCGACATTTGCACTTCTGCCGTCGGAATCAGAACCTAAGATCAACGTTGCTTGCAGCAGAATCAGTTTAACAATAATGCAAGTAAAATGTGTGATTTAAATTGGGAGAAACTTTGTAAATTCTCTTTTTACTAAGAACCGAGAAGGTCACTACTCAGATTTCCGTTGGCAAGATTCAGTCCGAGTTATTATTGAACAGTATTCTTATTTAATTTCGTACATATATTTTTCAATAAAATAATATTAAATGCAAATTAAAAATTTTTCTTTCTTTTTTAACAACACATTTTTCAACAATACACTATTCAAAAAAGCATTTTTTTTAACAAAAATGGGGCTGAAACAATCTCTAAACTCAATTTTTTTTTCTCGAACTCATTTTCAATCACACGTTCATACAATTCCGTTTGATTACAAATATGGAAAATGGGTAGAAAGAAAATATTTTACTGGGAATTGAGTTGCCTAAAATTTGTTTTACTGGGAATTGTAATTAATTGTGTTTGATTGGTATAATTTTCTACCTAAAAAATGTTGAAAGTTTGGTGTCCGTTTGACTTCGTTTTTTATAAAAATTGTCCATTAAAGTGATAATTTTTTCTACCAATACGTCTAAAATTTGTTCCAATTACCAAAAAGTAAAAAAAAAAAAATTTAAACAATTAGAAAAAATTACCATATTCGTTTGACTTTTTTTGCATAGAAATTGTCAACAAAAATGAAAATTATTTTTACAATGGTTGATAGAATTGGTTACCATTGCTAAAATAATAATAAAAAAAAAGGTGGAAAATGTTTTCCCACCTACTAGGTGAAAAAATATTTTCCATCATTTGTGCATTAAAGGGTTGTACTTAGGAAAAGGGAGGAAAACATTTTCCATGAAAAATTTAGCCTACCAAACAGTCAAAAAGTGGAAATATTTTCCTACTTCCATGGAAAATTTCGCCAAATCAAACGAACGCTTAAAATATTTTAGTAAATGTAATTTTTTTCATATTTTTTACCGCACATTCTCTGAAAAATCAATATTTCAAAACTCATTTTCCCAAAATAAAAACTCATTAAGGGTGTGTTTGAACCACATTATTTTGGAAGAATATATTTTGGAATAGTAGATTGATAGAGAATGCGTGGTTGAAAAAGAAGGAAAAATTAGGGGATGTTCTCTTTACTGTTTTCGGACCGTTTTCTGATTTCGATTTTTCAAAACAGTGAAAATGCGTTCTCTTTCTCGTTTTCGAAAATGAATTTTTGAAAACAAAAAAAAAATTCTACAGAAAACTCAAAACGTCTAAAAAGACGTTTTGAACGTTTTCTTCCAAAACATGCTCACCGAATAGAAAACGCGGAAAACGCCTCATTTTCCACTTCCCCCCACAATTCTTCTTCTTTCTTGTGCTGAGCCCATTTTCTAGGTTTCAATTTTCTATCAATTACTTCCTTAAAGAAGGAAACATGATGAAAATATAGAGTTTAAATTGAAGTTTTTTTCAAGGTTGATTGTTGTTTACTGGATGCTATTTTGACTTTCATTAAGAGAAAATCAAGTATAAGAACAAAGGCGGTGGGTCGGAGGGAGAAGAACAGTCAATCAAAGATACGAGAATCGTGTACCGAAATCGCAACTGGGAACAGAGTTTTATCCGGATGCATTTTCGCCTTCTTCTTCCCCAATGGATTCCTCTCCTCTAATCTGCCTCGCCGTCTTCCAAATCCAGTCTCGAGGTACCCATTCTCTCCATCGGTAGAATCTCCTTTATTTTTCTTCTATTTAACTATTTCTACATTATTCTTCTCATGCGTAACTACTTCAAAATTAATTGTGCTTATGCATCTTCTAGAGAAGTTCTTATTCCGGGATTTTAAAATTAGTAATGAGCTGCAATTTGTGGGTTTCATTTGTTTAGCTGTGATTTATGTAAATTGAGGGGGTAATTAACTGAATTTTTAATTAAGCTTTTCTTTCGTTCCATAGGCTTTGTGTATAATTATGTTGGTTTTGTGTATATTAGGAGTGCTGACTTGGTAATATTTTTTTTTTTGGTGGTAGATATATAAAATGAGTGAGAAAATGAAAAAGAGAAATGTGATAGAAACTGGGGGGGATATCGGGGATGAGAGTATTCTTATGAACATGGTGAGTAATGGGAAGGATTTGGGACCTATGGCCAGGCTCTCCTTCGAGACAGGAAAGCTCGAATCTCTTTTGCAGAAGCTTAAGATTGTAGTAAGAAAGAAAGAAGTTGAAATCGAGGATCTTTGCAAACTTCAGTACGAGGATTTTATTCTTGCAATTGATGAGTTAAGTGGTGTTTTGGTTGACGCGGAAGAGCTTAAAGGTGAACTTGCTAGTGATAATTTCAGGTTACAATTAAGTCGGTAGTTCGAAGAACTTCTTGAATCTTATTCTTTAAGAATACTGGCAGTAATAGAGTTCTATGTTAATGGCAAGCAAGATGCTCTAGATTCATTCCCAGATGGTTCAGAATAGCAGTGCAAATGTGAAGATATCGTGTTGATGGAAATTTTCAGGGTAAATTTTTCTTGTTTATTTTCATAATATATGGGTAATCTTGATAGATTACACCTCTTTGGGCAATGCTTCACTTTGATGCAACCTTTCAAATTTTGGCAATGGAATATCAAGGTGGTTGGGAAATTGATGAGGATATTCAATTGGCAGCTTCAAGAGAGACCTTGGAGGAAGCTGGTGTGAATCGCTTGCTTGGGGTTAGTATTTTTGTTCCTTGAATAGCTTGAGCCATTTTTTTGTTCAATCATGTTAAGTTCTCTAATATTGTTCAATTGCATTCTTTTTTGCAGGAAAAATTAGGGGAATGGATTTTTAAGAGCAGAAGCCAAGANTTCTCATGCGTAACTACTTAAAAATTAATTCTGCTTATGCATCTTCTAGAGAAGTTCTTATTCTTGGATTTTAAAATTAGTAATGAGCTGCAATTTGTGGGTTTCATTTGTTTAGCTGTGATTTATGTAAATTGAGGGGGTAATTAACTGAATTTTTAATTAAGCTTTTCTTTCGTTCCATAGGCTTTGTGTATAATTATGTTGGTTTTGTGTATATTAGGAGTGCTGACTTGGTAATATTTTTTTTTTTGGTGGTAGATATATAAAATGAGTGAGAAAATGAAAAAGAGAAATGTGATAGAAACTGGGGGGGATATCGGGGATGAGAGTATTCTTATGAACATGGTGAGTAATGGGAAGGATTTGGGACCTATGGCCAGGCTCTCCTTCGAGACAGGAAAGCTCGAATCTCTTTTGCAGAAGCTTAAGATTGTAGTAAGAAAGAAAGAAGTTGAAATCGAGGATCTTTGCAAACTTCAGTACGAGGATTTTATTCTTGCAATTGATGAGTTAAGTGGTGTTTTGGTTGACGCGGAAGAGCTTAAAGGTGAACTTGCTAGTGATAATTTCAGGTTACAATTAAGTCGGTAGTTCGAAGAACTTCTTGAATCTTATTCTTTAAGAATACTGGCAGTAATAGAGTTCTATGTTAATGGCAAGCAAGATGCTCTAGATTCATTCCCAGATGGTTCAGAATAGCAGTGCAAATGTGAAGATATCGTGTTGATGGAAATTTTCAGGGTAAATTTTTCTTGTTTATTTTCATAATATATGGGTAATCTTGATAGATTACACCTCTTTGGGCAATGCTTCACTTTGATGCAACCTTTCAAATTTTGGCAATGGAATATCAAGGTGGTTGGGAAATTGATGAGGATATTCAATTGGCAGCTTCAAGAGAGACCTTGGAGGAAGCTGGTGTGAATCGCTTGCTTGGGGTTAGTATTTTTGTTCCTTGAATAGCTTGAGCCATTTTTTTGTTCAATCATGTTAAGTTCTCTAATATTGTTCAATTGCATTCTTTTTTGCAGGAAAAATTAGGGGAATGGATTTTTAAGAGCAGAAGCCAAGAAAAGTTTCATGAGGGATCCATGTTTCATTCAAGGTGTATTTTCTTGCTAAATCTCTTTTTAATTTTCATTTATATGTGGTGCAACAAGACTTTGTGTGTCATTCATTGGAGATTAGTTGGTGAACATATACTTCTTGAGTTATTATCACATAGTACATGTACAATTCGTGGATATATATCTTATATATGGTGCTACATAATTTTAGGAATATGGTGGGATGACTGGCTTAGATGTTTTGCTATTCAGTTCGTTTTGTGCGAAAAGATTTATTGTTCTCTGGTCCTGCTTTTTGAAGTGATGCTGAATTTGCTTGTTAATATGAATAAGTATTGTCACTTGTTATTGTCACTTGTTATGCATAAGGTGTTCCATAACTACGTAGGATTATACGTTTATATCTGTGAATGAAATACATAAATCTAATAAACATGTGGTGCATAAACTATTTTTCTTTCCTTTTCTATGACAGTTGGCACTGGTTTAATTAGTCTTTACCCTCAGTATATTTATTTATCTTTATTTACAAATTACAAATTTATTTCTATAAGTGCTAGTGTAGTTAATGATAAGAAGCTCGAAACCGTAATGATAAAAATTGTTGGGCTCCCCATCAACATGAAGCTGGTTGAGATCCTCTAAGATGATAAAAATTTGCTATGTAAACTGCTTTCTTTGGTTTGATAAGTCCCCAGTTTGTAATCTACAATCAATTTGTTGAGTGGGATTTGGCAAATAGTAAACATAGCTCTGGTATGTCATGACCTGGGCATGGTGTTTTTTGTATTCCCTGCCATCTATCAAATTCCATTTAGATGCGTTATCTATAGAGGAAAAGTTTAAATTTCATTGTAGCACTTTGTGGAGAATGGCTTCTAATTCTTTTCTGCATGCTATCAAATTCAGCCATTTCAAATTCATTCGGGTTTGGTGGACACAACTCTGTTGTGGCGTTTTCTGCATTCAAGCCCTGATCGTGTTGGTAGTGTTTCTCTTGTGGCAATAGCAACCTTGCTTGTCGAGCTGCATTTGGATTACTGCGGCTGCTTCGTCTTTATCCTGCAAGTTGTTGGATTTGTTTGTTGAGAATATTTATTTTTTCTCTAATAATTTTGAATTTAGAGCTTAGATCTGTCGCCAATTTTAAATTGGATATGTTTGAACTGATGTTTGATTAGATGGGGATCCGGAGAATGTTTTGTTGAACTTCGGAGGCAGTATAATAAAAAAGCTATTTTGGTTTCATTTATAAGCCGAAAGAGTGAAAGTTGCTTATTTTCATGCTACGGTAAATAGTAAATACTGATTTTGGGTATGAAATTTGAATGCTTGACTTGGTCACATTAGAAACTAACACAAAATGCCCGTAGCCAGCCACATGTGCTCGTATTGCTACATTTCTTCAAAATTATAAAAAGTCACAAGTCTGTCGGTCAATCTGCTCTCTCTTAGACGTGGACTAGTCTATAATATATTTTGAAGACGGCTCTTTCTTTCTAGAGCCCAATACAGCTCGAAACAAGCCGCCTTCAAATGATTTTTCCTACGCTTGGATTACGACAACTTGGTACAATTCATTGAAGTCTTTTTCGCCTTTTCTCCATTTACACTTGGCTATGAGTATTTGTAATTGTAAGATTTCCTTATTTATCATGGCTACCATAGATTTTATAAAATTGCTACTTGTACACACTTGGTTTTAAGATTTCCTTAAGAATGTAGTGACAGTTTTAGAACAAATGCTTTGGAAAATTTTCCAAAATTTTATTAGTTAAAATAGATTCTTTACATCACTGAACATTGAATCTACGGAGAACAAACATTCAAAGGAATAATGAATACCATAAACATCAAACTATTAAAAAAAGTGTAGTAGCCAAGTCGAAAGAATGATCATTTGACACTATCGTTGGCCCATTAATTGAAGACCCATGCATATTAATTCGAGACCTGATAATAAGCAAAAAGGGTGCTTATAAGTGGAATATCAAGAAAATGATCAGAAGAGAATATAGTGTTTCAAGATATACCGGAGTCGGGTCAAGATCAAGAAGTCATATATTTTGATGCTAGGTAAAC
>CAIGRF010408858.1:0-14642 GCA_903798235.1 Fraxinus ornus
TTGACCACGATACCTTAGATGTGTTCAACATTGGGTGACTTGAAGGCTTGGGCGATAATAAGGTCGTCATTCTGGGCGATCACATGGCCCTTCATTCGTTCAGCCTCTGTGCGTTCTACGAGCTTGGGCGATGGCTCTTTCTTGTTCTTGGGTTTCTATTACCTTAATCACTGATTCTTACTAGACCTTTATCTTGGACTCCCTGATTGAGCTTCTCATCTTGGGCCTTTAACATGACTCCTACTAGGCTTTTATCTTGGACTCTCTAATTGAGTTTCTCATCTTGGGCCTTCAATCTTGGATTGCATTTTTAGGGTGTCAACAGTTCTCATGGACGGGCTTTTACCCGTGACTTTTCCGGTGTTCAAAGCTCCACGAGAAAGAGACATTCGAGGCTGTTACTGTTATTGAAACACCACCAATGATTGTCGTTGCAGTAGTTGGGTATGTTAAAACACCACGTGGCCTCCGCTGTCTGAATACTGTTTTGGCTCAACATCATAGTGAGGAGGTGAAAAGGAGATTCTACAAAAACTGGTGCAAGTCCAAGAAAAAGGCTTTCACCAAGCATTCGACGAAGCTTGATAATGAAGAAGGAAAGAAAGACATTCATGCTCAGCTGGAGAAAATGAAAAAGTACTGCTCTTTCATTCGTGTCTTGGCTCATACACAGGTGTTTAACATGCTCTGGCCACTTGTGAAAAAAAAAAATCAGCAGACTGACCAGTACAAAGTTTTTTGCACTCTCAATTTTGTAATTTTTAAATCCATTTTCTCGTGTGTGTCATTTTGGATAATACAACATTTGCCCGACATGACATTCTTATGAAGAGGAAAGGACTGAAAATTTAATTTAATTTAATTTAATATGTCGAATTTTAGTGATTGCTGATTGAGAGAATGATTCTGCAATCATTTGATATTCGAATTTTGCTGTGGATCTATGGAATTTGTTGTTCCTCGGTGGATGCATAGGTTTTTTTTCCAATTTTTGTGCGGTTTACAGTTTACTACAAGCACTTTCAGTGATGTTAAGGTTTCTTCCTACCCTATTACAGTATCTTTGCCATTATCATGCTTAGAGATAGCAACGGAGCAGGTATGGGACAGGTCGACCATTCCCAACCTCGTCCCGTCGGATATTTTTGTTACATTGCCCCATCCCTATACCCGATTAAAGCGGGACGTGACGGGACAAGATCGGGTTGGGACGGGGGAAGTCCCTTGCTCCATTTATCGTCCTATTTATTTTTCTTTTTTAATTTTTATTTATTTTATGTCTTTACTTAGTAAATATTATTACTTTTTTACTAATTTGTTCAAAGCAACTTATGTTCTCTTTAAAAATGATGATAAATTTATTATTTTTGTTCGATAAAAAATTTAAATTTTAAATGGGACATGGACTATGTTTCCCGTACTCGATTCGGGATAATCACCCCCGCTCCGTTCCCACCCCATTCGCGACAGGGCCCCACGGGTATCGGGTTGAACGGGTATTTTTGCCATCCCTAATCATGCTCTCGATGGGATGTGTTTATCTGATAGATTTTGGCTTTGGCCTTTTCTACAATTCTACATTTCACTGATGAATTATTTAGACACAAAGTTATGGGTTCTAATTGCTTACCAGTAAGCTGACCGCCGTGTATTAGGATAGGATTACTCATTTTTAAAGTATTTATTTTTGGAAAAAATAATAAATTGAAGGACTGACTTTGACATAAATTTTGAGTACGATCTTTTTGTTTATTTTGGAAGATCGTGATTGATTTGTGTTCTCCGTGAAAACATCGAAATCATATACTTTCTTGTCAAAAATAATGCTTGTGTGAATGAAAAATTGAAGTTCAAAGTGATGAATTGGAAGATGTTTTGTAAGGGAGGAAGATGACTAAATAAATCGGCGACTTGTAAATTGATGCTTCATTTTTTGGTCGCAAATAACAAATTTAATACATTAATTTCCACGAATTACACGATAAATTGGCCTTTTCCAGTATGAGAACAATCGTTTTAGCACTACGAGCAATGTTTTCGTTTTGTGTCATTTTTTTGGCTTCATTTGTATATAATTTCCAATAGGATTCTCTGAGCACAGGCTCTTTTTATGAAGGCCATGAAATTGTGCACGACATACTTCAATACATTGTTTAGGTGGTTTTTGATCAAGAACGTGAACGGTAGAGATTAAAATTCAATTAAAATTGAAAATATAACCGTTATTGGATCTCACTAGTCTAATAAAAGTTAACAATAATAACTAATTTTTCAATTTTAATCTCTACCGAACGGACTCTAAGAGAGTTGTCGCTGATCACCAAAATTTGACTTCAACGACCTAATTTTCAAATTTTTTTTCAAGAATGTGACAGAATTATTTGAATTTCCAAATTAGGTATGCACTGGTAATCGTGCATTCTGCCCACTACCAGGCAGATTTTGACGCCATTCCCCACTAATTTCATACTAATTATTCAACACTGCTAAAATCTACATAAATCACAGACTTGTTTTCACATATGCACATGTACTCCTAGGTGATAAAATTCTGACAAAAAAGTGTGCCCAATCTCCATCTGTGACCCTATATAATTCAGCAAGATTTTACCCTAAAGCATCTTGAAATTTTTCGTTCTTACTTTCCATTCAACATCTTTTGTTACTACTAGGCCCCACACATTTGTATGTATATGGATGCTCCTCTTCTTCCTCCACGGGAAATTGCTGTAGATATATAGTGGATACAGCCCCACCACAAATTATCACTATATATCATTCTGAGCCAAGAAAAAGTGTCCAAAAGCAAAAGAAAATGAATGGTTATTCCAAAACCAGATACTTGAACACCATAGATTCATCAGTTCTTCTTTCTTCCCCTCAAGAAATCCACACACCCAATCTTAACACTAGCCCAAATCACAGTTTTGAATCAGGGATTGAAACCCATGATTTCTCTTCAGATTTGGAGGATGAAAATGCCATTAGAAAGAGGTTTGGTGCATTGAAATTGAACAGAAACGGTTCAATTTCTTCTTCATTCCAACTGGGCTCAAAAACAGAAAGTTTACAATCTGCAGTGAAAAAGGCTTTCTCATCGAGAAGATCTTCATCTATTTCAGAAAGATATTGCAGGATCCATGACCAGTATGTTGCACTAGCTTCTCCACTTGATGATGACCTTGAATCTGTCAGTAACAGCAAGAAAAAGAAAAACAGTGGTGGCAAGATCTGGAAGGCCTGTAAGCGCATTTTTGGACTTTAGTTATAGAGAGAGAAACGCGTCTTTTTCTTTTCTTTTCTTTTTTCACAATAATGAATGAATAATGAACCTGATTTTGCTGCATGATTCAACTTACTGAACTTTACAAGTACTTCTCAATTTGTTTTAGAAACAGATTTTGAGGGGTATTTTTGTCAGCTTATTCTCTTTTCAGCATTGTTTTTCCTCAATTTAGTATTTCTGTTTGGTCCAATAAAATGATAAGCCTGCTGCCATTCTCGCAATCGCAAAGGATGTTTAAGGAAGTTAAACATTATATAGAGAAAATGGATTATAAAATTGGATACTTTAGAGAGATGTTTGTTGTTCCTCTAGCTTATGCACTGTATTTGTAGACTAAGAACTTAGTACAAAGTAATGCTACGTAGCCTCACTGAGGTTGCAATCACATTGACGTTAAATAACATTACTCTATTTGATATAATTCGGGATAGACAATCATTTGGTCGAGTTTTGGAGTCCAAATTGAAGAAATTGACAAGACAAGGTTCAAGTTTCAAGTTTCATAAAGGGCTCAAGAGCCAAAACAAATTGGATTCAATGTTTGGAAGATATTTGGAAAGAAAATGAGCATCGTTGATGAAAACGGGAATAATTTTCAGCTTGATTGTCTGATTTTCGGCCATGATCACATATCGAAAATGGCACGAAATTCTGCACAAGGCCACACGAGCTCATGGTACTTTTGGGCTTGCAATTGCACGGAAACATGCCGAGAACAATTTGACGAGAATTTTAATTTTACGCGGATTTTCTTATTTTGTTAGAATTTTAATTTAGGTAAGATTCTTGTAATTTTTAAGTGATATTTTCGTTTTTCAATTTTTTAATGGGTTTAGTATAAAAAAGAAAATTTATTTCATTGTAACAAAAGAACATTTTTGAAATTATGAATTAAATGAGATTTATATCCTTTTGTTCTTGATTGAACATGTACNGAATAATTTTCAGCTTGATTGTCTGATTTTTGGCCATGATCACATATCGAAAATGGCACGAAATTCTGCACAAGGCCACACGAGCTCATGGTACTTTTGGGCTTGCAATTGCACGGAAACATGCCGAGAACAATTTGACGAGAATTTTAATTTTACGCGGATTTTCTTATTTTGTTAGAATTTTAATTTAGGTAAGATTCTTGTAATTTTTAAGTGATATTTTCGTTTTTCCATATTTTCCTAGGTTTAGTATAAATAAGAAACTTTATTTCATTGTAACAAAAGAACATTTTTGACATTATGAATTAAATGAGATTTCTATCCTTTTGTTCTTGATTGAACATGTACTGAACTGATCAAATATTGTTATATTTATGACGTTCAACCCTTAAAACTTATCAAATGATTAGACATCCTTTGTGGCGTTCGCAAATCTGGTTCGTTGATTTTATAATCAGGATGTCATTCAAACTTTGTTTTTGTTTGGTTGATTGGTTCAATAATTTGTGGGTCAAAATTCTACCGTCTGCAACCTGAATTTGGACTTTCCCGACGTATTCAATTAATACTGCGATTTTCACGTTGATCCCGTACTCGGGTTCACGTCACCACTTGTACATTATGATTGCAACCTCGATGAGGTTAAAAAACATTACTCCACTTGGACATTATCATTTACACAAGCATAAAATGTAAACACAACTACTTTGGGCAAGGTACATGTGCTTTGACTTTTTCTAGATAAAGTAAATATTAGGACAAAATATAAAAACTTCATTTTATTCTAGATAAGGTAATACTACCATCTGAACTAGTGGTGGAAAAAGGTGATTCGATTAATCAAATAAATTAAGGGATAAAGCTGAATGTACATCTTTGATTCACAGTTTTTTTTACACACCCCTCACATGAGAGTGGGGCCTGCTATGTGAAAAAAACTGTGAACTAAGACGGTAACTCTAGCATGATTCTAAATTAAATTACACCCCCATTGAATTTGAGTCCTAACCAGATCTGTCACAACAAAACATTTTTGTAGCTCTAGGCATATGCTCCTTCCCTACATTCACTGAATCGTGCTTTATATATTTTTCTCTTGTTTCCATTAACATAAAGGTTAAAACAGAACTCCAACTATAGAACAATATAGGGTGCCAAGATGATGAAATGCTAATAATATATTATTCAAGATTAGAAAGGAGATATCAACTCCCCGTAGACCACCTCAAATTTCGTCAAATAGCCTCCATTTTAGTCCCCTTTGAGATGAACATCTGTCAAATTATGACAACCATAAATCCACTTAAAATCAAACAAGGAGTGCATTTCATGTTGGAAATATTTTCACTACGAGAGGAAATGGAGAAGAAATCAACAATTATGAGTTATGACCAACAACAAAATGAACAAAACCATGATGAAACTCTAAATTCAACGATGGAAACAAACAAAAGAAGATTGATAAACTTATCTTATGTTTTTGCATATTGTAGTAGTCATTTGATATTCCACAAAAGATTGGAAGAAATCGATACAAATAATCAAGAAAAATTGAAGAAAAATCACACTAAATATCAGCAACAATCTAAATCAAACCACGAACAAAAACACCAAACAATATGGAATGCTCACACACGAAGATCGTTGTCCTCAAATGATATTTGCCCCCTCTCAATGAATTTTGGTGTTCAAAGGATTTCCCGACAAATGGTTTGTAGGATTTATCAAGCCTTGTAGTAGAAAAACACTTAAACACTTGTGTTTTGTCTANTTATAATCAGGATGTCATTCAAACTTTGTTTTTGTTTGGTTGATTGGTTCAATAATTTGTGGGTCAAAATTCTACCGTCTGCAACCTGAATTTGGACTTTCCCGACGTATTCAATTAATACTGCGATTTTCACGTTGATCCCGTACTCGGGTTCACGTCACCACTTGTACATTATGATTGCAACCTCGATGAGGTTAAAAAACATTACTCCACTTGGACATTATCATTTACACAAGCATAAAATGTAAACACAACTACTTTGGGCAAGGTACATGTGCTTTGACTTTTTCTAGATAAAGTAAATATTAGGACAAAATATAAAAACTTCATTTTATTCTAGATAAGGTAATACTACCATCTGAACTAGTGGTGGAAAAAGGTGATTCGATTAATCAAATAAATTAAGGGATAAAGCTGAATGTACATCTTTGATTCACAGTTTTTTTTACACACCCCTCACATGAGAGTGGGGCCTGCGATGTGAAAAAAACTGTGAACTAAGACGGTAACTCTAGCATGATTCTAAATTAAATTACACCCCCATTGAATTTGAGTCCTAACCAGATCTGTCACAACAAAACATTTTTGTAGCTCTAGGCATATGCTCCTTCCCTACATTCACTGAATCGTGCTTTATATATTTTTCTCTTGTTTCCATTAACATAAAGGTTAAAACAGAACTCCAACTATAGAACAATATAGGGTGCCAAGATGATGAAATGCTAATAATATATTATTCAAGATTAGAAAGGAGATATCAACTCCCCGTAGACCACCTCAAATTTCGTCAAATAGCCTCCATTTTAGTCCCCTTTGAGATGAACATCTGTCAAATTATGACAACCATAAATCCACTTAAAATCAAACAAGGAGTGCATTTCATGTTGGAAATATTTTCACTACGAGAGGAAATGGAGAAGAAATCAACAATTATGAGTTATGACCAACAACAAAATGAACAAAACCATGATGAAACTCTAAATTCAACGATGGAAACAAACAAAAGAAGATTGATAAACTTATCTTATGTTTTTGCATATTGTAGTAGTCATTTGATATTCCACAAAAGATTGGAAGAAATCGATACAAATAATCAAGAAAAATTGAAGAAAAATCACACTAAATATCAGCAACAATCTAAATCAAACCACGAACAAAAACACCAAACAATATGGAATGCTCACACACGAAGATCGTTGTCCTCAAATGATATTTGCCCCCTCTCAATGAATTTTGGTGTTCAAAGGATTTCCCGACAAATGGTTTGTAGGATTTATCAAGCCTTGTAGTAGAAAAACACTTAAACACTTGTGTTTTGTCTACCAAAACTTCAAGAACACAAAGGGGATTTTGAATATGAAATTTCAATGTATTTTTGAAATAAAGAATGATCTCAAGTGTGGCTATTTATTTTTATATGTTTTTTTTCATGTTTTATTGATCACTAACCATCTATATATAGTCATCAAACATTACTATACGAAGTGTTGTCAAAAACTTGCTAAAAGCCATCAAAATTTGAACAAAACGGTCGAAAATTTGTACCATACGGCCGCATGGTATAAAACATACCGAAATATTTTATCCCGGTACAAACCCATGAAGCCGCATGGTTCACTCATGCGGCCATTTGATCCATTTTCATTCCAAATTATTTCTCATTCCATTTTTATTTTATTAATCATTTTATTGATTTGAACAACAATTTCAACATTTCAAACCTAAAAAGGAAAAATTGAGTGCAAAATTTATAGCAAATTGTCATATGCAGCATCCCAAACTGTTAAAAAATACAATTAGACGTTCCTGGGGGCTGATAGAATCCAGTTCGGCTTAGAAACCTATTTAAGCACTTTCAATCTCTATTAATACCTAAATTTCCTCCACCCCTCATTGATTAACTCAGACAAAAAAATAACTTATACATGATGGAAGGAAAAAAAAAATTGTAAGTCGGGACAATGACAAAGCTCTGTATCGATTCCCGTGCTAACTCACTTGCTGTCTGTGAAATCTGCATCAATGACGTCTCCTTCGGGTCCCTTGTCTGATGATTCCGAAGGGCCTGCTCCACCACCGGGAGCTGCACTGGTACCAGGAGCTGCACCGGGTTGATTGTATAGGGACTGGCCAAGCTGCATCACTTCCTGATTCAGGGCTGTCATAGCATCCTTTATGGCTTGGGTTGAGTCTCCTGCGATCGCATCCTTAAGCTCTCCAAGTTTCGCCTCGACCTTCTCTTTGACAGGGGCGGGAACTTTATCCGCAAGTTCTTTCAACTGTTTCTCTGTCTGGTAAACAACAGAATCAGCTTGATTCTTGGTGTCTATGGCATCTCTCTTCTCCTTGTCTTCCTTGGCAAACTTTTCAGCTTCTTTGACCATTTTCTCTACCTGCAAAATTACAAATTCAACATAAATCAAAAGGTAAATGGTCTTTCTGTGACAAAATCAAACCCCTTTAACAAACAGTGAAAACTATAAGTGCACCCTCATATGGTGGCGGCTTCCTCAATATAGTCATCCACTAACTATTGCAAAGGAGCCATATATTTCATGGGAAAATGATCTAATTAAATCTCAAATTATTAGCCCATCACTGCTCAGTACCCAAAGGCATGCAGTTGCAAAGAAGTTTCTGTTGGTTAACACATCATCAAAAACTCATACCTCATCGCTAGGCAATGTGCTAGCACCAGTAATGGTGATATCTTGCTTCTTTCCAGTTCCTTTGTCTACTGCAGCAACAGAAAGGATGCCATTAGCATCAATGTCAAATTTGACTTCAATTTGAGGAACTCCACGTGGGGCAGGTGGAATCCCATCGAGTCGGAAGCTTCCCAAAGACTTGTTGTCCCTAACAAATTCTCTCTCGCCTTGAAGGACATTAATTTCCACACTTGTCTGACCATCAGCAGCCGTAGAGAACACTTCTGATTTTGAAGTGGGCAATGTTGTATTTCTTGGAATAATCTTTGTCATCACACCTCCAAGAGTTTCCAGCCCCAAAGACAATGGTGTCACATCTAGAAGGACAATATCACTGACATCTCCAGCCAAAACACCAGCCTAAGCAAATAAGGTATATAGGTATTAAAAACAAAGTGACCTATAAAAACCATAGGTGTTCAATAAAGCTAGTAGTGGGAATATGGGGAACCTGGACAGCAGCTCCAAGGGCCACAACTTCATCAGGATTGACTGTAACATTGGGGTCTTTTCCAGTCAGTTTCTTAACAAGTTCCTGAACAGCTGGAATACGGGTCGAACCACCAACTAGAATGACCTCATCTATATCACTAAAAGAAAGTTTTGCATCCCTCAAGGAATTTTGGACAGGAGTTTTCAACCTTCAAAAGAAAGATAAGACCTTTGAGTCTCTAACATAAGCTTTCAATAAAAAGGAGGCAATAACTTAAAAAGCTGATAACTGTCTTAAAAGCTGCTTTCAACTCCCAATACCTGTCAAGCAAATCAGAGCATAGTTCCTCGAATTTAGCTCGGGTAAGAGTGGTTTCGATATGTTTGGGGCCATCTGCTGTGGCAGTAATGAAAGGCAAGCTAGGCAATAGAAAGAAGACTAATCAGTATAAATGCAAGCACGAAATTCCAAAAGCAGTTGTAAAACTACATACCTAATATTAGTCTGCGTTAAAGATGATAGTTCCATTTTAGCTTTCTCTGCTGTCTCGGTCAGACGCTGAAGAGCTTGTTTGTCCTTCAAAAGATCAATTCCTTCATCTTTCTTGAAAGTTGTAGCAAGCCAATCAACAATTCTCTGGATGATAATAAACACATGTTAAGGAACAGAGCAATCCGAAAATCTCGTAAGAAACGTGAATGAAAAGGTAAGTTATAACTCCAGTAAGTAACAAGTTATTTTGAAAAATCTGCAAAAGGAATACAGACCTTATCAAAATCATCACCACCAAGATGTGTATCTCCAGAAGTAGACAGCACCTCAAACACACCATCACCAACCTCAAGAACTACAATAACAGGAATAAAGATAAAGCATTAAAACTTCAGCATGCACAAAATGCGATGCTTTTAAATCTAAAATTGTTATAAAATATTAAATCAACAATCAAGTTGTACATTACAGCATATGAGAAAATATATAGCCTAAGGTCCAAAAAGCAGTAACTGTTAATTAGTGCAAAGGTTCAGGAAACACTTGGTACAAAGGTTCCAGAACTATAGCATACTTGTACTATTTAGGGGAGTGCCAGAATAGTGACAGTGTAAACAAAATTCTGAAAATTAAGCAAGCACCAGAGGGGTAAATCAGCAAAGGCAGTCTTTGTACCTGAAACATCAAATGTTCCACCTCCGAGGTCAAAAACCAGAATGGTCTCATTGCTTTTTCTTTCAAAACCATAAGCCAACGACGCAGCGGTGGGTTCATTTATAATCCGGAGAACTTCTAAACCAGCAATACGGCCAGCATCCTTGGTCGCAGTCCTCTGAGAATCATTAAAGTATGCAGGAACTGTGACAACAGCTTTAGTAACCTTATCGTTCAAGAACTTTGATGCATCATCCACGAGCTTTCTCAAAACCTATAGGAGGAAGATAAAAGAATCATTAGATGAACTTCATAATATGTCGATGACAATCAAGAACATGCAAGATGATCGTCCCTGAAGAACCACCTTTCTACAAAATAAAATAAAAATGTAATAAATCACCTTATCAATTAAGTGTGAACAAACAATAAATCAGATGCAATATGCCTCAGTTTTTGCATGCCCCACTAGATGCAAACTACTACGGAGTTGAGCAGTAAGCCCGGACGGTGCAGTGATGATTGATCTTAGAGAAGGACCTCTTAAGAGGTAAAATCATATGCCCATTATATATTTCCTTCTCTTTAAGACTAATATCCAGTGTACGAGCATACACTTTCGTGCTTACATATTTAGCATATCATAATAAATAGTTTAGTAAGCAGATATGTCGACCAAGGTCCACAGAGAATCCTGTTAAAGGTCTCAGAAACAGAACTGGCCAGTTAACTTCTCAATTGGGACCTATTACTATCGCTACAGCCACTTTGGCAGGTCAAGATCAAGGGCACTCACAATCTACTAGGAAGCAGCACAGCTTTTCAAAATTCCAACACCAGACAGCCCCCTTTCATTTTTTATATTGTAATGTAAATTTGTTTTTATTAATTTCAGTGTACAGGCTGTGTATACAGCTGAACAAAACCAAAAAATAATTCCGGACATGCCAGCTTGGGTTTCTAACACGTGTCAATGACTTGGTGGTGTATCTCAAAAATCAGATTTAATTTTAAGGTAAAACTGTATTAAGTGCAATTTATTGTTGCATATGTAATGTGAAACAAAAATTTTATTACACTTAAATCCTTATCAACTCCATGATCATCCACCTCAATGAACAAAATAAGGATTAATAACAGAAAACCGCCTATAAACGTTTCCATTTGTGATATACTTCCTACCTATTGGAAATCGCAGAAAACCCCTATTTGAAACCTTTTGTGTGAAAAATCCCCTACCGTCAGATTTTCCGTTAAAAGCAATAAAAATGTCAAAATTAAACAGTAATAATTGCAATTTTATTATCCAAACTTTTTATTCTTTTACAAAATATACTCAATTTCTTTTTATGTACCACCCACAATCTCAAACCTTTAAAACTTTATTTTCCACCCCACCCCGCTTCATCTTCTTCACCAAAATTAATATATCTAATTAGAAATAAAGGTCACATCCTCTGCCAATTCATTACCTCTCCTGCGACCATGTTCTCATTCAGGAACAATGGTGCCAGAATTTCCCATCATTTAGTAATACATCACCTCTCCTGTGACCATGTTTGCATTCAGGACAAATCAGTAGAAAATCGAAAGTCCCCATCCAAAATTTACAATCATTTAAAAGTTTAGAATTCAGTTTCAATTTCTTATTTCTATCTCCAATTTTCACAGGGATGATACCATCACTAGGAACAATGTCCGCCACAACTTCCCAGTGATTTTGCTTCAAATTCCTTCGACTCAAGGTACCTCTCCTCCCAGTCGTCAATTAGCGCCATCGTTAGATCGCTGATAGAGCCGTGCTACCTGTGGAGAATTCACTTGGCGGCTCTATTTACCGGAATCACAACCTCCTCCTTGCCACAATCTCCACAAAGTCGGCGATGTTCAACTCCCCTTCCACCATTACCTCATCGCACTTCCTCGCATCCGAATCAAACACCTCACTCGAATCATAAGCCACCCACAGGCACTCCCCTAATGCGAAAACACACTCACTAAATTAGGCCTCAACGCCCCCTGTGAAGCATTTAACGACACTGCCGGAGTAGAGGAGTACATAGCCACCAACAACCTCGTTGCTCTTGCTATACTGCAGTTCGTAGCTGACGGCGACATTTATTCTCTACGGGAAAGAAGGGATGGGAGGGTGGGGTGAGTGATAAAGAAAGAGAAGGAAGAAAATGAAATTGGTTGGGATGAATGGGGGTGGATATGGCTGGGCATGTAGATTTTGTTTAATTGATTTATTATTATAATTATTACAACTTAATTATCACCTTTATTTCTAATTATATAAATTAATTTTGGTGAAGAAGATAAAGTGGGGCGGGTTGGAAAATAAAGTTTTAAAGGTTTGGGAATGTAAGTGGTACATAAAAAAAAAAAATTTGAGTATAATTTGTAAAAGAATAAAAAGTTTAGATACTAAAATTGCAATTTACTTTTAAATTTTGATATTTTTACTATTTTTAATGAAAAATCTGACGGTAGGGGGGTTTTCACACAAAAGGTTTCAAATAAGAGAGTTTTCTGCGATTTCCAATAAGTATGGGTATATCGCAAATGAAAATGTTTATAGGTTTGCTATTAATCCAACAAAATAACATTCATCACTTATACAGTAATGTTATTTGTACATAATTGTGTACAGATTGATGACATGGAGAGAGAGAGAGAAAAGAAAAAAGGAAAAGGGGGAAGAGGGGGAAGAGGAAAGAAGAGGAAGGCAGTTAATATAATCTACATCATGAATCTGTACTCACTTATGTGCAAATAGCATTACTCTCACCTATATAACTCTAGTCAAAACAAAGTGACCAAAAAAAAATGCACGCCCATGTTTATCCAATTCCAATTTTCTGTTTTAAAAAAAGAACATGCACAACATTTACGCAAAACCCTTCAACTTTTCAGATTAACAGCAGTTCATGCATAAACTGATACACAAAGCTCATATAACAAAACAACAAAGCTGTTACTTTCCAATTAGTAACTCAAAAACTAAAACAGATATACATACCCCTGAAAAAATAAAAAATGATGAATCTGTTAAAAATCCACCTTAATTGAATCTGAAAATGGTAAATTGCAAGTAAAAAAACACAGAATTCAAACCCAGAAATCCATACCTGAACATTAAGCCCATGTTTGACCTACGTTCTTTCAAAATACATTCTTCCAAAACTCATTTTTAAGTTTCAACCGCACAGTAAAATAATATTTTTTATCACATCAATAACATTTTTTTTACCGTTTAATCATGTATTTTCCATCATATCACTGTTTAAAATACATTATTTCCTCAATAATATGCATCAAACACATATTAATTATATGAAATGAGTAGTTAAAGCTGAATCGATGAAGTAAATTGCAATTTAAAACACATATACCTGAGCAGATATTTCCTCAGCTGCAAATTGTTTCCCAATGGCAGGGCACTCGAGCTTAACGTTCCCATTCTCGTCCCTGACCACAGTGTACGAAACCTGCTTGGACTCCTCATCCACCTCCGACATTTTCCTACCGATAAACCTTTTGACAGAGAAGAAGGTGTTCTCGGGGTTCACCACAGCCTGCCTCTTTGCAATTTGCCCCACCAGTCTATCGCCACTCTTAGTATAAGCAACTACAGACGGCGTGGTCCTCTGCCCCTCAGCATTAGTCACAATGGTCGGCTTCCCTCCCTCCATTGCCGCAACTGCAGAATTCGTAGTTCCAAGGTCAATTCCCACAACTTTTTCCGCAACAACACGGAACGGACTCACACCAGGGTTTCGACGGGAACTGCTTCTGACCCTATTCTTCATTTTGAGTCCAAACGATACCGTATTATTCAGCCTTCTTCCCAAGAATACTGTTTTAGTCGGATTTCTACTAGTTGCACTTGAGGTAGCAAAGTGAGTGGTGGCACCCAAAGCATGAATTTGAGCAGTTGAGGCTGCCATTTCCGTCTTTCTACTCAAATCAAACTATCAAATCTTCCTATATATATCCGTGCAAGTATACGTAGACAGTGAAATGTAGAAGAGCAAGAGTAGGCAATGGAAACCCTAACTCGTACCCTTCAACTTGGTATTGCGAGAAGAAGAAGATAAGGAGGAGGGTTTATTGTGCAGTGTAGAACGTAGAGTGAGGGTCAGGTGAGAACACGTGGACGGTTCCAGAAGCTTCGATTTCATTTGTAATGGGGATTATTAGCCGTTGGATTGGATATTTTTGGGGATATTTTTGGGCCTAAAGGAACTGATTAACGAGAAGGAAAAATTCATAAATCCCACTTTAAGTTTATACCATTTCAAAAAGGGATAATTGCAGCAAAGGTCTCAAACTTTTCAGATTTTTGCGCACTTTACCCTAA
>CAIGRF010408889.1:0-11505 GCA_903798235.1 Fraxinus ornus
TTAAGATTTTTAGGTCTAGTCTTAAGAACCTACGACCCAAATAGAAGAATAGAAAGAAATAACCCTGAAAGACCTAATAACTAAAAGATATAAGACATATCTTGCAAATTATTTCATTAAGGGCAAAATAGACATTTTAAGTCCTTCTGGTGACTTTCTGGCAAGATTCTTCTGTACGTCTAGCATTACTCGTTTGGGAATTGAAGAAGCGGGTAAAACCAGCGGGTGTAACCTGGGTCGGATATAGGTCGGCGTTCAAGCGTTGAATTGGTTTGAGCTGTAAACGGATCTTTTCTAATTTTTTCAAGATCAATAATTAATTTTAGTTATTTCACGAAATTCACAATTTTTCAATAATATGAACACATTTAATATCGATCAAAATTCAATTAAAATTGAAAATATAGCCTTTATTCATCTCACTCATCTAATAAAAGTCAACAATAACGACTAGTTTTTTAATTTTAATCCGATTTTAATCTCCCCAAACAGATATTTCATCATCTTTTATCTAAATTTATTAAAAATTTGATTTTCATTTCCATCAAACGAGAGGGCAAAGTAACAAACTTGAAATTTAATCCCTCTTTTTGAGTCCTAATTTTTGGGAGAAGTGAGTTTTGTAATAATAAGTTTTTTGGAAATGTAGGGTTCCGAATAAGTTTTATAATAGTGATTTTTTGAAAATGTGTAGTCAAAAATTACAAAGAAATTTTAAATTTACGTACAAAATTATTTTATTAAAAAAATATATGATTGAAAATGAGTTTTGAAAAATTGTTCAAATAGGGACTTAACCTCTTGACATTTTGGCCTTGTTTGATACTCATTTTTCTTAAAATACATGTTTCTCTCTCTTCTTTTCAATCATACATTCTTCAATAAAATAATATTACATACAAACCCAATTTTTTTTCTTATTTCTCAATTACACATTTTTCATCAATTTACTATTCTAAAATATATTTTTACTATAAAAATGGAAAACAAATATGCTCTTTAATTACGACTAGTTAACTACTGTGTACGTACAATAGATATGCTTTAGGCTACGACACTCGCAACATGTGTTACAAAATTATAATCAAATCTTCAATTCTTCCAAACTATCTATAAGATGTTATCAACTGATAGTGAAAACCCAAAATTGGGATAGTTAGCGGATTCATCATAATTAGTAGTTCCAACTCTATATTAATGTCATGATTAATATCATCACTAAGTAAAAAATTAAAGAGCTCCTGTTCCATGTATTAGCACCACAATGGCTAATTTGTATTATTACACAATAAAAATGAGGCCTCCACTACATGACACTGTGAAAGTGCTCGTTTACTTCTTGATTGAGACAACATGAAAAATTTATGATTGTGGATAGACGTCAGTTCTCAAACAGCTGCCTCCCCTATAATTATCAACTATTTACACATTGGTTAGTGCTTCAATTTTATCAAACGATTTCGGTCATTTTTATCCAATTCTTCAATATTGATCCTGCAACTTTCAAAAGGGGTCCAAACGGTCCATGAACCTCCATAATCATCCAAACTGGACTTTCTCAATTTCTGAAAAGTGTACAATTCAGACTACTAACTTTCTATAAGTAGAATTTTACTTTCGAAATTTGTCATTTTCCTTTAATTACTCTCTTAATACTTCTCGTCATCCCATGCGATTCTAGTCTTTGATTGCCTTGAACCAACTCAATTAAGCTTAGAATTTTCATTTTTTTTTTTTTTTTTTGCTTCAAATACCTCCATGGGGGTTTTACCTAAAATGATAACATTTAGGGATAATTGCAATTGCAGTCCCAAATATTTCATTTTTTTTTTTTTACAAATTTTACTCAAACATTTTCATTTATGTCATCCACATTTCAAACTTTTTACTTGTGAATGAGGTTCGATTTGGGCGGTTGTACATATTTACAACTCAAACCATTTCATGCGATTTAGAATTTTTTTCAAATCAAACCAAACCAAACCATTTTATTTTTCGAACCAAACCAAATCAAACCATAATTTACGGTTTGGTTAGGTTTTAAACCGCGGTTTACCTATCGACATCACAGTAATATATTTAAAGCAAATTAACATATAAGTTTAAAATGGACTAATAATGTTAAATATTAAATTACATTCATTTTCCCCGCAAAACTCGTGAATAAATTATTTTTAATGTTGGTTGCTAAAAAATGTTCATAGAAAGAATACGTCTTTCTTCCTTTTTATTTATCTTTTTCTTGTTTACCTTTCATATTGTCACATATCGATTGGTGTAAAGGCAGAGTCACATTTTGTTGTAATAGTTTGGTTAAAACTTCTTTTCATCCCACTAGTGAAATGAAAAATAAGGACTGAACACGATATATTTAGATGTATAAATAATGATTGAGTTCGGGTTTATTGAGAATTGACAAATTTCATTCTCTAAATACTTTGAAAATGTAGAATGCAGTAGTACTAGTTAGGGAACTTTAACAGTTTTCACATAATCAATACGCCGTCTTTCGTTCTTTCTAAATCACAAACAAGTTTAATTAATCACATAGGCAAACAATTAGTCATTTTTTATCCAAACCACAACTCACAAGTGTATAATAAGTTCAAACACAACAAATAAAAGAAAGAACAATAAAAAAAGGTTTGAATGGAAATCTAAGACTTACCGAGAGACGAGAGAAAGAGGCAATGCATGTAAAAATTAGCAGACTAACAGGTAAAAGGCGACTGATGATTTGTGATTGAGAACCGCATTTCGTTTAGCAGTGTGGCAAGTGTCAAATGTTTAAGAAATGAGAGTTTATGTTAGGACTTTAGAAGGTGTATGCATAATTTGTTGTCGTAGTTTTATTGAATTATGATTTAGATTTTCAAAAAAATAAGTTTTTTTTTATTATTTCACATGATTTGGGAATAATTTTAGTTTAGTTTAGATATCGGGTCAGGACATATGTTGTAGACTTATAAAATTATGGGCCAATAATGATGAATTTAATTTAATTTATATGATTATTTCATTGGGCTTGTTGTAATTTGTATTGCTAAATTGATTTTTATTTTTATTTTGAAAAGTGAAAATTGTAAAATTTATAAGTTAATAAAATTAATTTTTTAATTGGAAAATTAAAAAACAGTTCGGTTCGATTTTTGTGCGGTTTTTGAAAATTGAAACATAAAACCAAACCATTTTGAAACGGTTTGGTTCGATTTGAGGAGAAAAAATCGCTGGTTCATGTGGACTCGAACCAACGGTTTCAGTTAGATTTGCGATTTCGTGATTTTTTTTTTTTGTGTAGCCCTACTTTATTGTAGTAGAATAATAGATAGATGAATTATATCCATTTGAACGTTAGTTGATCAAAAAAATAACTTTGATCTAATATAAAAATGATAAAACCTTACAATTTGAACATAAATTAATTTTAAAAAGTAAAAAACAATAAAAAATAAATAAAAGGTATTGTTCATCTCACCCTCAACCCATCCACTAAACCAAACCAAATCAACCCATCACTACAGCCACTCGTCGTCACTGCAAAGCCACGATTTAAGTGGTTCGAAAGGAGCCTCCTGCCATGCTACCATGTAGACAAGATTTATAGATGGCACTTTTGGGCACTACAAATTGCACCCAACCCTTCCCTTATCCAGCGTGCAATTTCCCTCTTCGTCTCTTTTCATTCCTTTATCTATCTAAAAATTCAAAAAATCTTGTTCTTGTTCCTATTTTTTCACAGACTCATTATATTTGCCATGGGATTTACAATTTTTATTAATTTTTCCTCTTTAGTATGTCAACTATAGTGTGTCAGAATTTTGTATCATATTTCAAGCAATCTCAACACACAAAGACAGCAAGCCTGAAGTTGAAAGTGGAGGCTCCGCCATCAACCACCATGGAATTCATCATGTTAGGCAATGATCAAAACTTGGAAGTTAAATAATATCTTGGTTGGAGTTCTCTTTGAAATTTATCTGCCAAGAGTCCAAAATCAACAAAAGAAAATGATACCCCATATATTTATCCCTTTGGAAAAAAAATTTTAAGTGAAAAAGTAGCTTGGAATTATGTATTGAAAATTTGGGAAGCAAAACACGCACTGATATTTCTGCTTGCAACGTTTTCTCAAATAGTTACAGATGACACCAAAAAAACCAAAGCATGAATCAAGAAATTTTAATAAAGCAGCAAATTCATGTCGCAGTTTTTCCTTGTCATTGACAACCATAAGCGATGGCTCAAATCCCCTTTAAGTGAAGGCAATTGGCTTGTAATCGAAGTGATGAAGACCCCATTTAAGCTCGCAAGTAGGGGTGGACATGAGTTGGGTTGGGTCGATTTTTGCCTCAACCCAACATGATCGGTTTGATCATAATTTAACCCAATTCAACCCGTGTAAATGTTGAAACTCAACACAACTCAATCCAATCAAATATCAGTCGGGTTGGGCTGGGTTGGATTGATCGGTTTAGGACAACTTGTCAACAAAGATTAAAGTAAGCGGGTTGGGTTGGACGGATTTATAATTGACTCGTGACTTATATAATATTATGCCTTTATAGTTGCAATGACTAAAAAATCTGAATTATTTTGGCACTTCATGACCGAAAATGTTACATTGACACACTGATATTAAATTATATGAAACCAAGAAATATTTTTGACAAGTAAAATATTTTTGTGTTGAATGTGTATTTGTTTGTTTATTCGATTTTCATAAGTTAACCCGACCCGACCCGCATACACAACCAACACACCCACCCGTGTAAAAAAATAAAAAAATCGACCCAAATCGGTCGGGTTGATTCGATTTGGATAGTTTTAGCGGGTTCGATCGGATTTTATCCACCCATATTCGTAAGAGGTGGTGCATGTGACATGCGACGACAAATGATAGTGGTTGTGGCAGGCGACAACAACGACAATAGGGGTTGTGTGGGTGGAAAGAAGAACAATTCTGTTAAGTATTTGATGTTACGTAATTGGCTATTTTGTGAACAAAAATGACTAAAATAGATATGTTGTAAAAAGTCAAGGAGCAGTGTGTGATTAGTGAAAGTTGGGTATTTTAGGTCTAAGGTTCGAGAATGGAAAAGAAGGAAAAATGGCGCGAATTTTGGCTAGACTGTTGCCAAGGTTTGGCTCGAGCTATTAAAACAGAAATATCATCGCTAGACTGTCGCCGTGCCTTTGCTCGAGTGACTACTCGTTTGTTTGAATTAAACATTCCATTTCTCGCATTTTCTTCAATTTGTTTTCCTCTCTTCTCATCTTCCCTCCAAATTTCGCAATACCCATATTACATTTGTGCTATTAATCGCCTAGTGCTCATCAAACATCAATCTTTGGGTTAAATCACTTCCCAACTTCATCAAATTTCAATTTTTTTTAAGGTTAAGGCAAAAACCCTTGTTTCGCTTTATTTTTTATTTTTTATTTATTTTTTTTGAATTTGATGGTTATGCTTCACTTTCATGAATTACATTCTGCCTTTGGACTATCTTCTTGAAATTTCATCTTGCATTTCGCCTTTTGTGTGTTCATCTCTTGGATTCTACATAGTTTGGCAAAATGTGGCGTTATTTTTCAATTTTTTGTTGGTTGAGGCATATGATTTGGAGGTGATTTAGTTAAGAATAGTTGTTGTGTTGTGTTGGAATTAAATGTGGCGGTGTGTTGGTCGAAAAACATGTTAGGGGTCTTCGCCTAGATTACTCACGTCATTTTTTCGGTATCTTGTTCACATTGGGATGTGATTGTGAGTTGAGGTGATGTTTGCATCTTGAACTTGATCACGTTACGTGATAGTTACATTGTTTTTGGTGTGAACGACGCAAGGTGACGTCACGTCCCTGCGTGTGACGTCACGTCCCACTTGACGTCTTCTCGTCACCTACGTCTAGACACTACGGCATACATCATGTCTTTACGTCACCTATGTCTAGGCATCATGGGGTGTCATTGTACATTCATCTTAGGGCACACTGCATTTACCTTGTTTGCCTTGTTTTGTGTGCGTTCATGCATATCATATCACGTTATTGATTTATTGGTCTTACTCGTTACAGATGCCACCTAAGAGAGCTCGTATTGCTATTCAGGCTCCTAGTACCTCCACCTCTTTCAGTAGGTCTAGGTTCATTTCCGCTATTTCCCAAAATACTTTTGGGTCACAGTTCTCGTTGAGACCTGTTTTGTTTGAGCGCGAGGTCATTATGTTTGACATGTCACCCAACATCGCTGCTATCTTCACTTCCCGGGATTGGGAGCCGTTGTTGGTTAAGTTAGTCCCTCCACCGAGCCTACTTGTTCATGAGTTTCATGCTAACATCCACGACGTTAGCAGTTCATCTTTTAGAACATTTCTTAGAGGTAAGACGATTAAGATTACTCCCGATATTATGTCGAGCATAGCTCATATTCCCAGAGTCGTCCACCCCTTGTTTCCGTACTTGACCTTTGATACTCTTTTAACGGACTCTTTAGTCCGTTCGACAATATTTAACACACTGTTGGAGGGAGGTCCCGGTGCAATTCGCACTGGTTCTCTTCTTACTGATTGCCAGATTTTGTTGCGCATTGTGTGCACAAATCTTTGGCCAGTGTCTTATACCTCTTCATTACCCATATAGAATGCTCGCTTTTTGCACGCCTTGCTGCATGGCGATTCTATTGATTTGCCTTCATTCATTTGCCAGTAGATCTTACAGGCTTTTCACGTCATGGGGACGAGGGTAGGGCTGCTTTATGCTTGTTTCATATATAGGTTAGTGATCGCCCTAGGACTGAGTTTTCCCGAGAGGATTCCGAGACGGGTTTCCCGGTCGATTGGCCATACTACCATTGCTCAGAGTAGGTCAAGTGCTTCTTCTGAGCTAGCACAGCATGTTGACCCGACTGTGTGATTGATTTTATTGATGACCTCATTTCTTTTGATCCCCCAAATTTCCCTACCTTCTCCTCTGCTCCTCCGTCCTGTGATATTTCTTCGCCGTCTACTTTTGTCCCTTCTGCCACTAAGTCAGTTCCTCCTCCTGTAGATTCTGTTCCACTTTATGCGTCTGCTCCTATAGACCTTTCTGTTGCACTTATGGGATAGATGACTGTGTTGATTGAGTAGTAGTCTCAGATGATGGCAAGCTTACACAACTGCGAGCTATAGTAGATCGACGTACTGCCGAGTTTACTACGATTCGGGGTGCTGTTGGATACATTCAGCGGGGCTTCGTTGGATTCATCGCCACTGGGATGACGCTGCTTCCGAGGAGAGGACAGATTCTGATGATGCTGACGATGCTGCGTATTTTTTAGATCTTTGCTTATCATTTTGTGATAAAAAGATGAGTAGATGTAATGTAGATAGGTGGAGTAGATGATGCTGTTTTTGATGTTTTGTGCTTTCACAATGATGTATTTAAACCTTTTGATCAACTTTGCTAAATTAAGTCTTTGATGTTTTAGTTGTGTCAATGTTTGATTTTGGTATGTTGGGTTGTATTGATACTAATTTAGTATATGTTATGAAACTAAGAATATACATTATGAATTGCAAATTGCTTAAATCACTTTTACACTTAAACTGTTTGAACTATGTTTATTATTGATCATGTTTCACATACATTTTACTTTGGGTATTTGAGTTGTCTGTTTCAGGAAACAGGTACTGAAAAATGAAATGAAGAATTCGTTCAAGATAGTTTTTAAGTTGAGTAAATTTTTGAGTCTGTATTTTCTCTAATACTGCCTTGACTTAGATTGTAGTTTTATCATAGAATGTCAAAGTGAGAGTTTGTTAGGTATTTGATGTTATGTAATTGGTTATCTGTGAACAAAAAGGACTAGAATTGATATATTGTAAAATGTCAAGGAACAGTGTACAATTAGTGAAAATTTAGTATTTTAGGTCTAGAGTTTGAGAATGAAAAAACGAAGCGAATTTTTGCTAGACTGTCGCTAGGCTTGGCTCGAGCTACAAAAACAAAAACATCGTCGCTAGATTGTCACCTCGCCTTCACTCGAGCAACAAACTGTCGATCGACTGTCGCTCAGCCCTCGCTTGAGCGATGGTGTTATTCGAAAAAAAAATTTATTCATTTTTTAAAGGCGCCCCGACCCATTCGTTTTATAACCTACCTATAAATACTCTAAAGCCACATAACATTTTTTACAAGGTTGAACATTGAGAGAAACATATGCTGTGAGATCTTCTTCATCTATTTGGCTTCAACCTTCGTCATATAATTGATTATTTTGTAAGAAAAACATTAGATACACAATCAAAATACCAAACTTCTATTCCAACCATATATGTCAGAGTTGCTGAAGATCAAAGGAAGTTGACTGGAGTTCTAATTGGTGAAGAACGCGATGTTTTTCGTGCATCCACATGAGATAGACGATTTCACAAAGTTATGAGTTGCTGCAGGATAGTAGAATCCAGGAAAACTTTGAAAATTGCAGTTGGAATTGGTGTATGAGCACGGAATTCAGGAAAGCTGTAGGAATTGCAGTCAGAAGATCAGATAGCACGTGTCGTCGTCTAGTCTGGTAGTCTGTAAGTTAAAGAATCGTTTATAGTGAATTTTTGACTGACAAAGTACTCGAAATTGTTATCCTGTTTCTTTATTGCTTAAGTTATCTGCGGTACATAAACATAGGAAAAACTGAATTGCTTGTTTAATCATCTGCAATAATAATTAAATAAGTGAATTGTTGCTATTTAATTCTTAAGTTATTTTTTATTCCGCATTATTACCTATTCACCCCCTCTCTAGGTATTGTTAGGGTCGAACTATGTAACTTTCAAATTCCAGTTAGGAAGAGTTTGATTGCCAATATTTTCTATGGAAAATGAGTTTTTCTGTATAACTTCTTACTTTTGTACTGTTTGATTAACAATTTTTTCCACGAAATTTTTTTTCCTACTTTTTTTCACGTGACCATATTTTCCTTGAAAACAAAGAAAATATTTCTTTAGGGAGATGTAATTTTTATTTTTCAAGTAATTCACTATTTATTTCTCTCCATCATCTATCCACTAATAATTTATAGGTTGAAAACTAAATCAATCAAATACATTTAATTAATAATTTATATACAAATAATTTATAGGCAATTGGATTGCCTACAATTTATTTTCCTTCCATATAAATTTCATACTCGCAATCAAACACAATCTTATTTATTTATTTTTTATTAAGTATTGTAAATTATTTTATGTTAAAATTGTAAAGTTACTATTTTGCAATTTTTATATTTGGTTAAAGTCAATTTTTTTGATCAATTAACGATCAAATTGATGTAATCCATCCATTTGTCCTTGCTGCAATAAAATGAAAGATTTGGAACTCTAAGTAACACAACTGAAATGTTTGGATAATGTATGCAAAAAAATAAAAAGTTTAGGACTGCAACTGCAATTATCCATAACATGCATACAACATTAAGAAAAAATTAGATCAATTTGCAAAATTTTATCAAGTTTGTAAGCACAAATTTCACGGCACTCATTTACTTCCTCTCAAATTTGATTGGATTTCTCGATGAAAGTACCTATCTAGATACGTGATATTCTCCACATATTTATGTCCAAATTTTCAAGCTTCTATTAGGCAAATCAATCACATTAGGTATCTAAATTCCAAAATTAGTATCTAATTCTTAGCCACAAAGTACACTGTTACTTTTTATCATTTTTCTTTCACTTGTTGCAGCTATTTAACTCATAAGTTCAAAGCATCAATGCTAGGCCGATTGTAGTGTCGCCCAAACATCGATGTCTTATTTTTACCAATACATGTCACTTATGTTTACACTTTTACCTATTTCTTTCTATCTAGTACAATGCATTTTGTTGTGACGAGTGTTATATCTATAAAATCATCTCATATTGGGCTTGGACGAGGTCCATTAGCGCGCTTGGCTCATTTCCATTTTCTATATATATGTGAATCCATTTCATTTTAAGGTACGTTCATTCTAAAATCCGAACCAAAATCCCCTCTCCCGTCTCTTGCATTTTTTATATTTTTTGTCCGGCCGTTGACTTGACCGTCGGAGTGCAAACGATCGTCGGACATTTTTCTCGATCGGCGGCCTCGCCTCCTAACGGGGTGCTCAGTGTGTAGGTGATGTCCACATGGAGAGGATGATGTCGAAATTCTATTGACAACATTTTTTGGGGTCAACAGATTGGCGTCATCTGTATGAAACAGTACGTCAACCATGTTTTACCACTTACCAAGAAGTCACCAGAAAATATCTTTTTTCAGGCAGTTATTTACTGAAAAACGACAAAGGCAGCAAAGAAAAGATGATTTTTCGGGCAGTATCTCTACCAACAAGAAAAGCAAGGATAGCAACCAAATAAGGAATAGAAAAATATGAAAAGAGGAGGTGGTTTTTGCTGCTGGGAATGTTTTAGTTGGTTTTGGCAATAGGCGAGGTCAAGGAAGATCACCTCATTTATCCTTCTTACCACAAAGATTTCTACCTTTGGCTTTCAAATGCAAAAGTCATGTTGCACTAGTAGAAGAAGATCAAAGAATCTAAGCCTCGTGAAAATTCCACATACCCAAAATAAAAATGAGCTTTGAACTCTAAAATATAATATATTATCTAATGCCTACCTATTTGCCAAAGGAAAAATCTCTAAAAATCTTCAAAAGTAAATTACCACAGAATAATTGATTCTTTACACTACATTTACAACGACATCGATTTAGTGTACGATGGAATAACTGGAAAGCAACCTCTTGAAATTCACATCACCAACAACATTCAGCCACTACATGGTTTGAAATAAGTCATTCCTAACGAACATCATCATGATGGAATTCAAATGTATATGCAGTGATTAGTGGAATCTAACTTCGTACTCTACCAACCCCATAAAAAGATTTGGTCAAATTTTACTCTGGAGACCATCGCCGAGGTATACAACCGTGTACTTAGAGGTCATCGTGACAACTGAAGAAGCAACAGTTGGCTTATCAACTCCAATTTTGCACCTAGTCGTCGACGTTCACAACTTTTTCAACGTACGGCTGGTTTTAGCTCTTGTCCATCCGGCATTAATTTTCTTGTATGGGTACAAGATATTTTGGTGGTGTGCTGCAGGCTCTTTACTGGAAATAAGCACTTGCAGGTTACCGTGTACTTTTGCTTGCTTTATGTGCTATTATCAATCCTTTTAAAAGGCATGGGCAGACAACTTTTGGGCTGTTGGATATTGTGGACTTTCTTTGAAGTCAATATTGGGTCAAATTAGTTAATGGGTTTCAATCAAGGTTGGTCCTATGTTTATTCAAAATCGGGGCCCAACTATTTATTTCTCTTGAGCTCCATAATTATTTCTTGGAAAAAATTCATTTCTCCTACTTTTACTTTACACTATTTCAAAAATAAAAAAACAACTTTCACTTTTCAAAAATCAGATATTTTGACATATACATACACATATATATAAATATTTATTTATATATATATATATATATATATTAA
>CAIGRF010408889.1:18968-30660 GCA_903798235.1 Fraxinus ornus
CATTTCCATTTTCTATATATATGTGAATCCATTTCATTTTAAGGTACGTTCATTCTAAAATTCGAACCAAAATCCCCTCTCCCGTCTCTTGCATTTTTTTATAATTTTTTGTTCGGCCGTTGACTTGACCGTCGGAGTGCAAACTGTCGTCGGACCTTTTTCTCAACCAGCGGTTTTTGCCTCCTAATGGGGTGTTCAGTGTGCAGGTGATGTCTACGTGGAGATGATGAGGTCGGGATTCTGTTGACAACATTTTTTGGGGGTCAACAATGAGTATTTGTGATTAGACTCCTAGCATTTGGTTAATGAAAAATAATACTTGTACACCTCGGAGTGTTCCGAACCATGTGAGGAGGTACAAACTCAAGTGTACATCCTTACGCACGTGTGTCATATCCTTGATTAATAATTTAATACATAGGTTTCATCGTTTATTGAGTATTATTTTATTAATTTTCATACGTGTACGTGATTGAGTTAGACGAAATTACTTCATTGAAATTGATTTTGAAGTGTAATTGCTTAATGAACAAACATAAAGTACAATTACATCCACTCACATACATCTCATTGACTAATTGATCAAACTCATTCAAATATGGAGAAATTAGGGTCCGTTTGATTGCAAGGGTGGAAAATTGGTGGAAATAAAATGAGTTTCAGAGAAAGTAATTGCTTAGAATTTGTTTTCTAGGTAATTGTTAATTAAATTTGTTTGATTGGTATAATTTTCCATCTGAAAAATTTTAAAATTTTGGATCTTTTTTTGTTCGTTTGGCTTTATTTTACATGAAAATTGTCCATTAAAGTGATAATTTTTTTCACAATTGGTTATAAAATTTGTTTCCATTGCGAAAAAAATAAAAATTTCTTAAAAAATAATTTTTTAAATCAAAGTTTAGTAATCGTTTGGCTTTATTTTGCCTCTATTTGGGCCACATTTTTTTTTATCATTCTCATTCTTCTACTTATTTTCAATCACACATTCTTTAATAAAAATAATATTTTCCATCACATCAATAACTTTTCCTTCTTTTTCAACCACATATTCTCTATCACATCAACCAAAAAAATTCATTCTTTTAAAAATAATGTACACCAAACAGGGGCTTTATATGAAAATTGTTCATTAAAGTGATTTTTTTTTTTTTTTTACAATTGGTTATAAAATTTATTTCCATCGAAAAAAAAAAGTGAGAATTCGATTTTCATTTCACTTCACGCGGGGGGAAAACTTTTTCCACAATTGGCTGGGAAAATTTTATGCACCAAACACAGTCAAAGAAGAAAATCCATTTTTCATGGAAAATTCATACTATCAAACGGGGCCTTGCAAATGGAATTTACCTAAATTCACAACAACCCAAATTCGTGCGACAATGTAAATGATTAAAAATTTACAAATAAAATAAAATAAATAAATAAATCAAGAGTTCTAAGATGGCTCCACGAAGTCTCAAACCGTCAAACGGCTCTCTTCAAGTTTGAAGTCGGTTCGCAACCAGAATTAAGGGCTTGTATTCGGGTGATGAATCATTCGAACTCGAGGCCAAGCCCGTTAGCTCGCGCCCGCTCGATTCCGTAAGGCCGGAATTGTTATCTGCCGTTTCAACTCCGCCACTTCCACTGAACTCCCCCGCCGCACCCTCTAGCTAGCACACAGCAATATGAACACCGCCATGGATCCTCCTCCACCCAGAAACCCCACTACCGGACCCTCGCCCTCAACATCTGAAATGTCAACGAAAGTTGCTGGAATGGGTCCCCCACCTCCAAGAAGCCCTATCCATGCCAAGCCCGAAACGGAAACCGAAACCCAACTAGAACCCAATTCATTACCATCCCAGCAAGAATCTCAACCAATTTCAACTCAAATCGATGCTGTACAGTCTGTTGAAGATTCTGATTCCTCTGGCAATTCAAAAAATGGGACCGTTATAGTCGTTGAGGAAAAACAAGAACAGCGCAATAATAATACGGCCGCGCCGTACACTATTCCAGAGTGGAGCGGTGCTCCATGNCAAGAATCTCAACCAATTTCAACTCAAATCGATGCTGTACAGTCTGTTGAAGATTCTGATTCCTCTGGCAATTCAAAAAATGGGACCGTTATAGTCGTTGAGGAAAAACAAGAACAGCGCAATAATAATACGGCCGCGCCGTACACTATTCCAGAGTGGAGCGGTGCTCCATGTCATAACTTCTTCATTGAAGTTCTGAAAGATGGCTCCATCATCAATCAATTAGAAATGTTAGTCCTTTCTTCATATCACTTGTTCTGTTCTTTTTTTCCTTGCTTATTTTGGACTTTCTGTTAATGTCTAGCTATACTAATGGAAAGTAGAATTTAAGTTTTTAATAAATTTATAACTTCGCCGTTGAAGTTTACCGAGATTTAATTGTAACGCTCTACTCACCTGGGTGTCTTTCTTTGGATGATCTGTCTCGGTTTGATAATTATTTCAGTGACAAGAAGGGGGCCTATATGTTTGGCCGGGTGGATCTTTGCGACTTTATGCTCGAGCATCCCACCATTTCTCGGTTTCATGCAGGTACAAATTTCTGACTTCTGCTTTGTAACTCTCTGCTGTTGTTTACCGTTTTTTTTTTTTTAGTTCTTGTTTATGTTTTATCATGCTGGCTATATGAGCAACAATATCAAAAAGCTGTTTAAATTGCTTGTTTTTTTTGGGATCAAAGAAGGGACTTCATATCAAAATCATCTTTTATGGTATTCTTGGTTGCTAATCACCTATTTATAAAAAATGAGTTTTTAATTATTATTTCATTACATGGATAAGTGCTTGTTTCCTTTCATTGTAATCTCCTTGTATAATTTATATTATAAAAGTCAAAATCAAACTTTACCCACAATTACTACCTATACACCACTTGTTTCTATCATATTATAATTTCAGTTGGTGAAAGTCAAACTTTACCCACAATTATTACTTACATATCTGGCGCGGAAGAAATTCTTGTCATAAAAATTGAAAAAAAGAACTATATCGGAATAATCTTGCTTTGTATTAATTCATGATTGATTGTGATGAAAAGTGTACAATATCCCTATATTAATGGGCAAAATTATTCTCTACTCCTATTAATACAAGTAAATCAAAATAAGGAAACTAAATTCTAAAAGGAAATGAAACAAACCCGGTGAGCAAGATTATTAATTTGGACAATTTCAAATTTAGAATACTCCAAACGCCATTGGAGCCAAGAAATCTTGGGAAAAACCAAAATAAGAGATTTTGTTTAACTCAATAATATTCAAATAAGACTTTTCATTGCTCCTTACAATGGACATAACATTCAATTTATACTAGTTTAGACTAGACTCCATATTACTTTTCCTAGACATTTAAATTTACTATACTAATAACTCTAATAATGACTCTTCAATTCCCCAATGCAACCATTTATCTGACTTACTCATTAATACATTGACTAAATTAATAACCCGTGCACTAGAAAACTCTAGAAAATCCTGCATCAGGAAATAAATTAATCCTAATCTAAACAAGATTTAAGAATAAAACATATTGCGACTAGAAAAAGAAACTAGAAAAGATGATTACAAAAGACGAACTCCTAGATGAAGTGAATCTATTTATTGTAGTTGTGATGTACTACATAGCTATCCACCACTCATTTCTATCATAGTATAATTTTAGCAACTTATAATGTAGCCCAAAGAAGCACTCTTTATAAAAGGGCGTGTATTCATTAACAGACTAACTCATTCAAATTTTTGTGTTACATTTTAGGATAAATATTGATGATTGTCTTTCCTTTAGCTTATATTCTACCATTTCTTCATATTGTATTGATATTTAGTAATAGACTAACCCGCACAAGTATCCAGTGGTAAGACAATTGTCAGTATTTCTTTGCCTTGCATATATCTGAATTCTCTGTGTAGCTCGATGCAGATATTAACTATATTTTCCCCTTAAATGTCTTACATTTTCTTTTGGATTCTGCTGCTCGTTAACGACCAGTTGTTCAGTTCAAGAGCAATGGAGGCGCATATCTCTATGATCTTGGTAGTACACATGGAACGTTTATAAACAAGAATCAGGTATTCCTTTTAAAGTGCTGCAAGTGCCATCTCCATTCTTAGAATGATTTTTTCTCCATTCAAATATGTGGTATGATGATGTTGGTGAATCTTCAGTTCTAGATTAGTTTACTCCATCTATCCCATGGATACTCTCATTTCTAAAGTATTTGATATGACTCCTGATGATATTGAAGATATTTGAATATATGAATTCTAAGCTGAGAGGAGTTACATTCTTACCTGGGGGAATTTGACTAGTGAAATGCCACAGTAGAGAGACTTCTTCAGTGGAGTTTTGATAATTAGGGCCATTAATGGACCAACAGTGCCTAGTGCCTGTAGTGTTCTAAACACAGCGCAAACATCTTTTGTTGACTCAACCAAAGTGTCTTATGGTGTACACCTCTCTGTTTGTTGACCATTTTATTTTTCTTTTCTGAATATTTACTCTCTGGAAAAGAGGAAACCTATAGGCCATCTTTTCTTATAATATTCGTGCTTTACTATCATTCAAACATTAACCAGACAGTTACAAAATTTACTTGGATTCGTTGTTGGTTCTGAATTCTCAGGTGAAGAAGAGGGTTTACGTGGATTTGCATGTTGGTGATGTGATCCGGTTTGGCCAGTGAGTAGCCACATTAATTTTTAATACATTGTGTTTTTTTGGTTATACTTTATTTATAAAACTTGTTTATCCATGAGTTGCTCAGTATTAATATCTCAGTCCACCTTTTCTGAGATCAAATTGAATATAATGAAAATGGATTATCATATCATCAAAAGTTAGTGGGTTAACTTGGGAATGATACTTCAGATAGAATAATTTTATTATTATTATTTTCTGCTTTTTAATTGCTTTTGGTCTGTATTGGTGCAGATCATCTCGGTTGTACATATTTCAAGGACCTTCTGACTTGATGCCACCGGTTAGATTCTTTTGTCATCACATCTCCAGTCTCAGATTTCTTTTCCATATCTCTCTCTCACTTTGCTCTCCCGGTTTTTACCAAATGCTGAACTATTGCTTCCTATTCTTTTCTAAGGTTCAATTGACAATTCAGCCAACACTAAGCTAATTAAGGGATCCATTTTGAATTTATGAAGAAACAGTAATAACCTATTTATTGTTTTTACATGTGAAAGTAGATAAGAACACCAGCACTATGGTGCTCTAATGCATTAAATTTCTATCTCTTGTGTGGCCCAATAACGGCTATATTTTTAATTCTCATTCTACAATAATTTGGCTCAAACGGGGGCTCAATTGACAATTCAGCCAACACTAAGCTAATTAAGGGATCCATTTTGAATTTATGAAGAAACAGTAATAACCTATTTATTGTTTTTACATGTGAAAGTAGATAAGAACACCAGCACTATGGTGCTCTAATGCATTATTGATACCTTTGCATTCTGAGAATTATTCTTTGTGGCTTTGTTTTGAAGGAAGCTGACTTGAAGAGGGTAAGAAATGCTAAGATCCAACAAGACATGAAAGATATGGAGGAATCACTTCTTAGAGCAAAAGTGGAGGCTTCTCTTGCTGATGGGGTTTCATGGGGAATGCGTGAGGATGCTATTGAGGAAAATGAGGTTTGTGATATTTCCTTGCTCCTCAGAAGCAGCTCTGTTGCTTTTCTGTACTGGACTCGCAACATTTCAGATATGGGGTTTTTAGTTATATTCGACTCTATAGTAGGTTGAAGAGTCAGAAGATCCAGGGAACGATTTTAAAAAAACTTTCTCAGTAAGATGTGATGCTGAATGCTGAGATATAGGATCTAATCCCTTTGTCCTTGTTATGTATTCGTGGATAAATGGGGTGGCTTTCGAGTGTTGTAAAAATAATATGAATTCATTTTGAACATGTCATCATTTAGAGTGAAACAAGCTTGTATACATGCTTGCATGTCTTTTGCTTAATTATTTGAAGACATCTCTACATTATCACTTCAAACGAACCTATTCAGTCATCTGGGAAAGGTTTTCCTCAATTCCTTTTCCAAATATTTATTTATATGAAGCTATAGATATTGGGTTTTCTCCTTTTCTGGTGGACAAAAGGTAGGTTTCTTGTTTTGCAATAACTCCTGTGATTACCTTTTGCATTCCATGGTTAGTAAACTAACTGAACTGGCTCAACCTTTTGGTTTATCTGGTTGGATTTTGTTACATTTCTACTGACAATGATGTCTTGAATATTTAGGATGAAGTTGATGAGATAACTTGGCAAACTTACAAGGGGCAACTTACAGAGAAGCAGGAAAAAACACGAGAAAAAGTTATAAAAAGACTTGAGAAGGTTAGTGAAAGTTTGTTCTTGGAATACATTTCTATGAATGCAACGTGGTGCAAGTTGTTTTTATCTTATCCTGTTACATTTGTCTCAGACATACACTTCCATCTAATTCTTTCATTCCCTTCTCTCTTTTTGATGCGTAAATTGAATGTTCACACATTTTTATGGAGGTATTTTGGGATCCTCTTGCTTGAACTCTTGCTAGCAAATGAAAATCTTTCGCCGCTGATGATTCTTTTCAGCTTATCCTTAAAAGGAAACTGTCCTTTGATATCTGTTAAATGAGAAAATCTTGGGTGGGGCGATCATACTATCCCATGTGGAATGCCCACCCTATCATAGAATAACATGTGTACAATTTTAAACTAACTTTGCTAAGTGTATATTTTTTTAATCAAAAAGTACAATGGGCCTATCATTTTTACCTTGCTACTGGTTGTCTTTCTCTCTCTTTTTATGAGCCTTTGACTCATTAAAATGGGTAGGCAAATTATATTTATTGTCTTACTTTTTTCTGTTTTTAAAAAATTTTCCTTATTTATTTTATTTTTTGAAAAGGAGCTAGAAATCCCTTTTTAAAGTGGAGAAGCAGAGAAGTTGTCTTGAATACAATTTCAAGCCAAATTAACATATATATGGCAAGAATTCTTAATAAATAACAAAATAGTAATAAAACTTTTAATATACAATAGCGTCAAAGCAAAAACACCTTCATTAAAGAAGACGGTATTTAATATTATCTAAAAATCGTCGTAGTCTATCTCAATTCATATGTTGAAATTTAGCAAAATAATTACACGATAAGCCCCTTTTATCTTCTCCAATAATTTAATATGCAATAGCTTCAAAGCAAAAACATCTTCATTAAAGAAGACAACATTTATTATTGAATATTATCTAAAATCGTCACAGTCTATCTTAGTTTATATGTTGAAATTTAGCAAAATAATTACACGATAAGCCCCTTTTTACTAATAAATAAAATTTACAAATCAATTTCATTGGTACATAACTTAGAACTTCATCAAATGCATTTTGTTTAACAAAGCTCATACCAGTGTTATGTCAAAACTTTCACTATGCAGTCATTAATCTTTAATATGAATGATGATAAGGCCACTGGACCGGATGTCTTCTCGTTCTCATTCTACAAGGCTTGTTGGGAGGTGGAGAGATCAGACATTATGGATACTATCACTTATTTTTTCGAACGTGGTAGGTTTATGAGAAGTCTTAATGCCGCGTTCATAGTATTTTATCTTCTACAATAACTTCAGCTACAAAATATCATACTTCAATCACCGGAAAAATTTAAACAAACTAATAAATAAAATTTACAAATCAATTTCATTGGTACATAACTTAGAACTTCATCAAATGCATTTTGTTTAATAAAGCTCATACCAGTGTTATGTCAAAACTTTCACTTATGCAGTCATTAATCTTTTTATGTAGACTATCAAAATTATAATAACGTGGATCCTACATAAAAATAATTCATTGATCGATAATAATAATAATTTGCAATGGGAAAAATACCTTAGTCAAGTAATACATATCGTTGTAGTCTTGAAACATGCTTGAAAGGTGAAAATTTGAATGCCCGAGAGCTAAGTGAAGAATAAATGGGGTAAAGGCAGTCAACCTAGGCGGAAATATTGGGCAAGGTGCGCCACCATTAGTTTGATGATTGTCTTCTCCGACTCTAAGTTAATCATCATAAGTGACAAAAAAATGATATATTATTTAAGAATTGAATAAGGGTAATAATTGAGGTAAAAAAATAAAATTATTATATTTATTACATTTCTTTGCCTTCCTTTTTCTTTTCTCCAAAATGCTTTTTAATCTTGCGTTTGTTATTCCTTTTGCTTTAACAGTTGGTGGATTTAATATTCTTGGCTCATCCATAAGAGCATCACAAGTAAAATGATCATCTTCTTTTCTGAACTTTTGAAACACATTGATAGTTTCCTCATCTTTTTCAAGTAAATTCATTGCTTCCGCTAACTTTTCCTTGACAATCTTTGTTCCCGAAATTGTTATTGAGGCAACATTATAGACATTATTTCCTTCGTGCATCAACTCACTAAGGCGTAATGATTTGGAAGATTTTTCATCATTTGCCACTATTGACAAGTCAATTTCGTCATTAGTTGCCACAATTCCTTTCTTTGCCATTATGAATTGTGTCGGTATGCTAGAGAGATTATTCAAATTGAACACCTTTAAAACAAGTCGGCATAAAATCTCCAATGATTGAAATTACTTACATGAACAAAAAATCAAATGTAAGGGGATTGTATTGGAGTTTGTGCACTCTCTGTTGACCTTCAATTGCTTCATGTGTAAAGCTCATAATCTCTACACACTTCTTTCATCCTCACTCCAATGCAACCTGTCAACTCCTTTTCAAAAAGATTAAACACTTTTGGGGTATAGACGTTAACTTCATGACTTAAAATACCGCACCTTATGGACAGACGAGGAACACCATGTTTGCATCGATAATCATCTTCCAATTCAACCAAGCGCATTTCTTCTATTTTCTTCTCATAGTGGAGTACAAAATTAAAAAGTTCCATTTTCTTGGTAGAAATTTGATGAAAGATATTATTTGTGCTCTCACTCGCTGGACCTTATATTTACTGAAAAAGTATCCAAATTAAAAGCACGACACTTTCCTCGCAGTGAATACAATTTCTTTAGCCACGAGTGACTCTTTAGTTCAAACTTTTTCATCATATCATCTCAAGAAACTTGAAATTCTTCTTCACTATAACACCCATGGAAACATTTATTGAATTGCCTTTTGAACTCTGGATTTCCGTAATAGTTACTAAGATGTTGCATAGCATTCTTAGCAATATGCCAAGTGCACAATCGGTGTTATGTACGTGGAAAAACTACTTCAATTGCATTTGTTATTGCTTTGTCGTCATCTGTAAAAATAGTTTTCGGTTGTCTATTTCCCATGGACTCCATAAATGACTCGAACAACCAAACAAATGATTCAGTGGTCTCGTCTAATAAAAATGCACAACAATAAAACATTTTTCCAATGATGGTTAACTCCAACAAATGGAGCACATATCAAATTGTACTTACTAGTACGAAAAGCAGTATCAACATCACCAAAGCAATCATATTCTAACTTTAACCTGTTATCTCTCCAAAATAAAAATAAAAATTTGTCATCCGATTAAATTGATCCACTTGCATTGAGTAGAAAAAGTTAGGATCCTCACTTTTCTTCAACTTAAAATGGTTTAGCCTGCTTTAATCATATCACCTTTTCTTCTTTGCAAATAATTTCTCATATCGTTTTTGGTAAATCCAACATTTCAGCTTCACCAATGTCCAACCTCATTTGCAGATTTGCTAAATAAAAGTATGATTTTGTTGGTCCTATACTGGCATTAACCATGGAATTAATGACATCTGCTTGAGCATTAGACACCCTACGTCCTGATCCTAGAAATTGTCTTTCTTCTGGTCTAGCAAGTTCATGGTTATGATGGGTATTGATATGAGAAATTTTCTATATTCCACCAACTGTAAAACGCACCATAAATTTGCAACCTGTTCTTGTCTCTAATCTATTATATTTCTAATTTCCTCACTTCAAGTAACTCTCCGTCCCTTTGAAACCCTTCCTTTGAACATAAAAATTATCGTTATTTAATATTTTTTGATGCATCTCTTCGAATATACCCTTTGCGGATACTAAATCCTTTTCTAAGAGCATATGAATTACATATATTATAAGCTTCTTCATCAGAACATACTTCCATTCCCACATCGCGTTCTTCATAAATTTTTTCTCTACTAAAATGCTCCATTGAATAGAAAACCTGATTAAAAATACTAACATATTAAAAACCCATAGTAAAACCCATTCAACCCACATTAATATCAACAAAATAAATACAATAAAAGATGATTTTACTTTCCCACTATATAATATAAACACTAAAAAATTTAGAGAAATGAAATTAATAAATTAAAGCGTACCTATGGTTTTGCTGGGTTGTGGAATGTCCAGAAAGTGCTTCCAACAAGAATTTGAAGAGAAAGAAAATGCTTCTTTAGAAGATGGGTCCAATTTTTAAGGAGAAAGAAAAAAGCGCGAACATAAAATATTGGAGCCCAATATACTTTTCAATTAAAAAATATACAATTGGCAAAGTTAATTTAAAATTATACACATGTTATTCTATGATAGGTTGGGCATTCCACATGGGATGGTATGACCGCTCCACCCAAGATTTTCTCCTGTTCAATGCTATGCTCATTCAGCATGTCTGCAGATAGTTTTTAGAGGCTCATACGATTGAAAAACTAAAGACATAATTTTGGCCAGAAGCTGATGCCACTTTGTTTAACTTGCACTGAAGTTGGGATGTCGTAAATGTTGTTATGGACATCTGAATTTTGTGGAAGGCAATGGACATTTGTTATTATCATAGATGACTGAACAGCTGTGCAACATTACAGGATATGATTCCCTTACATGTACTCCGTGCATTTTAAAATGAATTGACACATCATCTTGGTAAGGCTTCACTTGTTAATTTTCTTCTTTTGCAGTATCCTTCTTACTCCACGTGGTTGATTGTGTTCCTCTGTCCTTGTTGTCCCTTCTCTCATCAAATTGCAAGTTCGCAGTTCCACACCAGTACTTACAACTCAACCAGCATACCTCTACCATCGCCAACAAATCAGAATCCCCAATTCACATCTGCATTTTTATCGCAGCAAATTCCTAAAGCAAGGATACTCAAATACTTCCAAGTAGCTTCCAGCCTGCCATCATGCAGACAATGACTTCCAAAACATATCCACCATAACAAATTACCATTCCCTATATATACAAAAATTTACCATTTCCTGTATTAATGGTCCATATGTTATGAAAATGCAGGGTGAAAAGTTTTCAGTTTTAGGTGTCTCGACATTATTTTGAAACATCCCAAACAATAGAAGCCATTCATTTCAAACTGAATTGAGTACCAATTGAAGTGATATTACACCTTTTCAACTGAAAATTTGAAGTTTCTTGAGATTTATCACTTATAAATCCATAATTTAGGCTGAGTGGAGATCATATACGTACTTAGAATGAACTAATGGCATCTAGTGGAGATCATATACGTACTCAGAATGAACTAATGGCATCTGAATGACCCTGATCTCTTTTTTATCTGTATCGTATAATCTTGCTTAATATAGTATTTGAGCATGTCATGTAATTATTCTGATTGCTTAGTATTCTGATATATATGAACATGTTCTGATTTGATTTGGCTATACGAAAATAC
>CAIGRF010408985.1:0-12508 GCA_903798235.1 Fraxinus ornus
CATGACTTCTCGTTTTTGGGTTCGATGCTACTCTTGATAATATTGATACATTGACTTTTCCATTTCTCCATTTAGTCCTACTTGACGACTCACGTACTTATGAGCCTATCCTCTTGATATATATAAAATAAGTAATATATTGATTATATGATACAAATAATATAATATTATAAAGGAATGAAATATTTTAATCTAGATAATTGTAAATATTTAAGGGGTATAGTTTTTGTACTTGTACGCTATAATTTTGGTGCCCATTTAAATACTGTTGCCGCAAAACCGTTATTTTCCACATCCCATTTCCATACCAGCCGAGCCGAGCCGACTTCATAAATCTCCACTCAATTCCACGTTTCATGTTTGGCCATTAAAAGTTTAACCGCGTTTATAACTATTAACAAGCAAGTTCCCAAAATAAGCAAATTTCAAATCAAAATTATAAAAATAAATAGATAATTTATTTTTTTCTTTAAAAGTGATTTATGGTTTTACTTAAAATTATATTAAAAAAATCACTTATTCGAACTCATTTGAAATAAAAGCGAAAAAATTGAAGTGACATCTCAATCTACACGTAACTTGGTACTTTTATTTCTTGAAATTAAACTCCTCGAACTTTTAAAAATAAATGCAAATACAACCGACGTTTTTCATTCAAAATAATTAATAAATTTACATAAATATTTGAAGACAATAGACCACATTTTTCGCAGTGATGGCAAAATATCTCGTCCCTGTCGTGTCTCGTTCCATGTGAAATGGGTGGGGGCAAGGAAGATCGTGTCCACCCAGATTTTTTTTTTTGAATTAAAATTGTATTTATAAAAGAAAAATAAAAAATAAGTAAATTGAAAAACCCAAGAAAAGGGATGTTTTAATCCGAAATAGAGGTGGAACTTAGGTTACTACTTTTTCAGCTTTTAAACTTGGCCTGTTAGCCATAAAAGACTCGGAACCTGTACCCCACGCCCACTCCCCAACCAAGACTTCATCTCTAAATCCAGTTAAGCAAATCTCTCTCCACGTTCGCCGCCGCCGCGCCACCATAATTCCTCCACCCCACCTTGACCTTCACCGCAGCCCAATCCCAACTCTCTCTCTCTTGGAGAAGAAGGAAGCTTGGAATTTCTCTTCCAGTCACTGGTCAAGTCTTCTTCATCTAATTTATAACAGCTTCGTTGACTTCAACCATCCATTTCTCCAAAATTACGGATTTTTCCTTTTCAATTTTGCATTTTTGTTAAGATCTTTGATTTTTACATCATCACAATGGAGGACGATAAAGCAGCATTATCACAGAAACTAATCGAAACAGTTAACGAAATTTCGGCAATTTCTGATTACAGAAGCACCGTGAAGAAGCAGTATACAAATCTAGCTCGGAGGTTGAAGCTGTTGATTCCAATGTTTGAAGAAATTCGAGATACCAAAGACCCGTTGCCCGATGAATCCATTAAATCTTTAGCTTCTTTATTAAACGCGCTTGAATCGACCAAAGAGTTGCTTCTATTTGGTAGTGAAGGCAGCAAGATTTATCTGGTGGGTATATTGAAATTTTGCTTTATTGTTTCATTTTTATTTTCGNATTGCTTTATTCTTTCGTTTTTATTTCACGCAATGTTAAATGGTCTTTTCATTTAATTTGGATTGACTGATTATTTTAGTTCGTTTGTATTTGATCATTTTTTTTCCGTTTTCAAATAAAAGGAACTAAGGTGGCTTTCTTTTCTGGATTAAGGAAATTTTAAAATTTGAGGGAGTTAGATTTCATTTCTCGTTATGTTTTAAAATAAAATGAAGGCTTTGAAACTGACAAATCTTGCCAGTGGATTTGGTTTATGTATTATTGTATTTGATTTGGTTCAGGATGTATTTTATACTGGAGCACATAGAATTCACAAGATTCTCTAGGATTAGGATCGTCCTTGCATATATTAGTTTTTCCAAGTTGTCATTACCATTAGTCATGCATATTCCCAGTCTTACATGGATTAGGGGAATTTTGAATGGGATTGGTTTGTGTTTACATGAAATGGTTTGCATTTACATGAGATCATGTATACTGTGTTAGATGAAAAGGAAGGAACAAAGTAATGAAGCGACTTCATGCAAGATTCTCTAGTATCAGGTATTATTCTTGCATAGATCAGTTTCCAAATGTCGTACATATGAGATGGTTTGCATTTACATGAGATTATGTATAACGTGTTAGAAGAAAAGGAGGGAAAACTAATAAATGAGTTCATGCAAGATTCGCTAGTACGGGTATGGTCCTTGCGTAAAATAGTTTCAAAGTTGTCGTTATTCGTGAAGATTTTGGAATTTTTGAGACAGTTCCAAATTTTTGTGATGCTCGAGAACTAATAATTGACTCGAGAATCCAAAAGCACTTCACATGATTGATAGAGCAATGGGTCTCCTCTTGCAATTGAGAGTGACAAATAGGCGAAAATCGGTACACTTTCGGTATGGTTGCAAGTGAAATGGTATGCAATCAATAAATACAATCAAGTTCGCTCATCGGGGCAAATGAGCACAAGTAGCAACAATAATTGCCTGCTCTTTAGTCTCTGTGGTAAGCTAGACTTAGCATTCTGCACAATATTCCCCAAGGTTCTAGAGAATTCCGCTATCCTCTTTGAGGATCCTCTAATCGTGCATGATGCTAGACTGTATTGTCCGCCAGCCTTAGTGCCTGGTTGTGTCCATCCTCTGCCCGTTCTTGCTTCTTCCTTAGTCTTCAGCTACGTCCCCGCAGCCTGCCCACGTCTGCCTGTCTGCAGGTGGTAATGCTGCACGCCTCCTTTCTGTCCTATGCCTTTGGCCCTGCAGCTCTTAGCATTTGGTTTTCTTGTCACCCAGCCTTCAGCCTCTTGCCTCACTCACCTCTCACGCATACTTGGGTGCAAGTTTCAGATGCCCTTGCAGGAATTCGACTGTCACGGCTGGGGTGTGACAAAGAGCTCTTAATTTATTGTTCAAGATCAAAAAAGATCGCGAGAATATAACTATGACACTTTAAAGTGGATATATGGATTCACGTGAATAAAAGTGATTTGAGGATTTTTTCCTAATTCTGCTCAACTCTTTTTTCTTTTTCTTTTTTTTTTTAAAATCATTTTGACTCTGGAAATTTCCTATTCAAGTGTTCACTGATATCTATTGATGAGGTATTCATAGACCAGCCTTCAGGAAAAAGAACTTCGTCCTACGAACTTTTTAGACCTGTATCTAAAAGTGATTGTCCAACCCCTCATGTAGGTAGCCCTAGAACCTCGCTGATAACCTATTCCAAGACCTAAAAATGGAAATCGTGAACCTACTGTGCAAATCCCCCATATATAAAAATTTGTGTTTAGGTCGTAATTTGAAATTTATATGAGATTTGTTTCTCGTTGTAGAAGACCTCTCTTTTGGCACTGCATGCATGTTGAACATTGAATTATTTACTTTTTGTTTGTTTATGAAATCATTTATGGTTGGATACATGTTTATTCACTTTTGCACTGGCCCACATACCTGATTAATGTAAACACCCTTGGTTTTGACTTTTGATGACCATAAAGGAAGAAGTTGATCATACGCCATTAAACTCCATCTTAATTGCTGGGCATCCAATCTCCTCACCATTGAAGTGTCTTTTAGATTGTATCTGCTGTAATTTATTGCTCATAGCAAATGTTAAATTAAAACTTTGTTTTCTTGCGAATATCAGTCTTCTGTCCTATATTCATCTTACCCAGTAATGAAGAACTAAAATATCACCTGCAGGTCTTGGAGAGAGAACAAGTTGTGAAAAAATTTCTAGAGGTGACAGCTCAATTGGAACAAGCTTTGAGTGGAGTTTCTTTCGAAAAACTTGACGTATCTGATGAAATTAAAGAACAGGTATTTAGTTCTTGACATGGTGAACTTGCATTGCCATGAAGGCTGGATATTCTAGCAGAGTACTTTATTACTATAACTGTTCTATTAATCTGTTCAGTTTGCAGTGCATGAATATGACATGATTTCTTGGGTGGATTTGTATGTCTGGACGTGCATGCTTACCATTTTGGAAGTTGTATAACTTTTAAAAATGACTCTGTATCTTAGTTGATCTTTAATTTATTATGTTTCCAGATTGAGCTCGTTCTAGCTCAGTTCAAAAGAGCCAAGGGAAGGGTCGACTCACCCGATGTTGAGGTGTATGAGGATCTCTTGTCCTTATACAGCAAGAATAATGATGCTGCTGGAGATACAGATGTCTTAAGGAGATTGGTCGACAAGTTACAGCTTGGTGGAATAGCGGACTTAACTCAAGAATCACTAGCTTTGCATGAGATGGTGGCTGCCACTGGTGGGGACCCAGAGGAGAGCATAGAGAAGATGTCAATGCTACTAAAGAAAATTAAGGATTTTGTTCAGACAGAAAATCCTAACATCGATTCTCCTTTAGTGGAAAATTCGATTCCTGCAACTAGCAATGGAATAGTATCCTCAGAGGGAATTCAGAAGAGCCCTGTCATACCAGATGATTTCCGCTGTCCTATATCATTAGAGCTGATGAAGGATCCTGTCATAGTCTCAACGGGACAGGTATTGCATTGGATTTTTGCCTTTCACTTAATAAAACCAGTTGCACTACTCTATTGTTCTTTGACAATCTTAATTAATGCTTTTGTTTCTTCTCATTCATTTTTCTATGAAATGATTCATTAATTATCGAACTTTATTTTCTCTATGAGTTGGTTTCAAAGAATGAGCTCGGTGCTTTGAACATACTACCTCAAACACCTTGTTCTAGAATGAATTAAAATTTGAGAAATAGATAAATCTTGTATTTTATTTTACACCATGACATGTTCAACTTCATGTTTCTTGTTGCCGCTTTTAGTAACTGATGAGAGAACGTACTTTTGAGCTCCATGGAGGAAGGGTTGGAGAATTTTGTTGAAATTTCTCCTGATTGCTATTTGTAGTTAACTGATTAAAATATTCTATCTGCCGTAGACATATGAAAGATCATGCATAGAGAAATGGTTGAAGGCAGGGCATGACACTTGTCCAAAGACACGACAAGCCCTTACTAGCACTGCTCTTACTCCAAATTATGTACTTCGTAGCCTTATAGCGCAGTGGTGTGAGGCAAATGGAATTGAACCCCCGAAACGACCAGGCTGTCAATCAAGTAAGACCACATCTGCATTCTCCCCTGCTGAGCGTACAAACATAGAAGCTCTCCTCCATAAGCTCACGGCTGGCAACCCGGAAGACCAGCGTTCTGCAGCAGGTGAAATTCGCCTTCTTGCCAAGCGGAATGCTGACAATCGTGTGGCAATTGCTGAAGCTGGTGCCATTCCTTTGCTCGTCCAACTTTTATCAACACCTGATTCCCGCACCCAAGAGCATGCTGTTACTGCACTTCTTAACCTTTCCATATGTGAAGATAACAAGGGAAGTATTGTATCTTCTGGGGCCGTGCCTGGTATAGTTCATGTGCTCAAAAAGGGTAGCATGGAAGCACGGGAAAATGCGGCAGCCACCCTATTTAGCCTCTCAGTAATAGACCAAAATAAGGTTACAATTGGTGCTTCGGGAGCAATTCCACCACTCGTGACACTTCTAAGTGAAGGTACACAAAGGGGGAAGAAGGATGCTGCAACGGCTCTCTTCAACTTGTGCATATATCAAGGTAACAAGGGAAAGACCATTAGGGCAGGAGTCGTCCCTACTCTGATGCGGCTGCTTACTGAACCTCAAGGTGGTATGGTGGATGAAGCTCTTGCTATTCTGGCAATATTGGCTAGTCATCCGGAAGGGAAGGCAGCTATTGGAGCTGCAGAGGCAGTACCTGTTCTAGTCGATGTCATCAGGAATGGCTCCCCGAGGAACAAAGAAAATGCAGCTGCTGTTTTGGTGCATCTCTGTTCCGGAGACCAACAATACCTTGTCGAGTCTCAGGAGCTAGGAGTAATGGGTCCGCTACATGATTTGGCAGCTAATGGCACGGACAGGGGCAAGCGCAAGGCTGCCCAATTGCTCGAGCGGATGAACAGATTTGTTGAAACACAAAAACAGGCGCAGTTGCAGGCGCAGGCCCAGGCCCAGGTGCAAGCTGACACTCAGGTTCAAACTCAAACTCAGGATCAAATGTCACAGCCACCCTCATCGACTGATGCTGTCAATACTTGAGTGTTCATGTTCCTATACCGGTTGTTGGATTTGTTTATTTTCAATTTTTTTCGAGTATTCAAGGGGATATGGCTTGGTTAGAAGGGAAGGTGGAAGATCACCAATCCCATCCATAAAGTTATTCATATGTTTTGTTTCGTTGAGAAATATATTTGGTGGGAAAGAATTACTTAGAAGAAAGGCCAAGCTATATAGGACATGACAAAGAAGGTTGATTGTACCTTTGTAATTTATACGAGTGTAAGCATCCTGAAGTTTTCATTGTAGAAGTTGTGGTGTCAAACGTGGCTAACATGGCTCGCCCATGCTTGCCCGACAAAACTGGCACGTGAATCGGTCCATAACTCGAGTGGGCTGGTCCATGGGAAAAATCTGGGCTGGTCCCGTTTGAATGATTGGGCTCGTCAACTAACCATTGGCCGTGTTGATATCAAATTCTGGAAGGTTGATAAGAGACATCCATAAGCTGGGACTTGTCTTTGAAGGCTGGCAACCTTTAGATAAAGAGAAAAATACATAGCTACAAAGGTTTCAAGATACACTTCCAAAGACAAGAAATTTGTGAAAAGTATAAAAAATCAGGTGGTCACATTTGATAACAATTTTGTGACTAAAAATTAATTAAACAGATCAAGGTCACATAAAATAGACAATATATGGTTACAATCACGCACTACTTATAAATTGCACAAGGTCACAGTCACAATGACACATTGTGGGTTACAATAAAAAATTTAGAAGCAAATCATATATTTATTTATGTTACATATTATTTATTGATTACAAATTACTCATTTTATTGGTCGCAATTATTCAAAATAGTTGGTCACGAATGCTCATCATCCAATCTCACTCCATTCCACCACCATAGACGTTGCCACGTCACATCAATCCACAACTTGCACCTACAATCACCAGTCCAATGATTTAAAATGTACGCATATGATTTGCATATACCCACATATATTGATGCGTTTTCGAAACGACTCGCTTATGGGTTATGCGTGTGATAATGCAGTCAACCCATTTCATTGGTCGCATTTGCAGACAACACCAAAATACGCTCGCGCTTGTGTTAAAAATTGCGTCAAAATTAGCCTAGCAAATCCCATTCCATTTTTATAACTTAAAAAATGCAAATTGAGCCCAACAAATATCAAATTAATTCAAATCATCCAAGCCTACGAATTATATACAACAATTGGTAGGATTTTGATATTTAAAAAACTGAAAGTCAAAAATAACTTTTCTTAGAGTTGCAAACTATCTACGTCAAGCCCGAACTTCCTTCTTCTTCGATCTTTTTTCTAGTTTTACTAGCAAGTGCTGCTAGCAATGAACAACCTTGGATTGTTGATAGTTTTGAAAATGAGAATGGGGTTGATAATGATATCTTATCATATACAAAAGGTAATATAAATTATCGAATTAAAATAAGGGAGTCCGATGAAGATGATTTTAATGATTTTACATCGAATGACATCGAAGATGACTTATATGAAGAGAAGTTTGAATTGGATTACGATAAAGAGTTAGACAATATTTAAAGTTTTTTAAGTCGATGTCGTGTTTAATCTACTTGTCAGGATTGATTACCAAGTAATTGTAACATTTATGATTTTGTTAAAAAATTGAAAAATATGTATATAGTTCAAGTAAAGTTTATTATTATTTTTTTTTAAAATTTGAAGAATATGTATAAAGTTTAAAGAATGCATTATTGTATTTATTTATTTATTAGTTTAGAATATTTAAAATAATATTAAAAATTAAAAAACCCATAATTATGCATATGTTCTCATAGACACACATATTCTTGTAATGGTTGATATTCGATTGAAACGCATTATCATGCATTACACATTTTAGAACCCTACCACCACCTCCTCAAATTCATCACCACATCTTCCTTCACTAGACCAACTACCACCTACCACCTCCACCTCTAACCCATCAACATCGCCCATTGCGAATACACTGCCACCACCTCCTCCATCTCCACCTCCACTTGCACCTCATCTAGAATCATTGACGATCGCCAGATTTGTAGCAATACGACGATTGCCACATCGAATCCCCAACTAACCACTAGATATGTAGCCGCCGTCACCATCACCCTTGCCACCAACCTCTATTATGCTTTCCACACTTAATTTCCATATACCATCACTGCACATCGACTTTGATGGTAAATGGTATGACAGCGGAGGGGATTAGAGTTGTGGTCGGTAAGGATGGCAAAAAAACTCGTTCAACCCAATACTCATGGGACCTCGCCCCAAATGAAGCTAGAATTACCTGCCTAACTGGGTAAATGGGATGGAAACAGGACGATGGTCATTACCTCGAAGCGTGTACTTGGGTATAGGAAACTTAGTCCCCGCCCAAAATAAAGTTAATTTCGAATTTAAATTTTTTATCAAACAAAAATATTAGATTTATCATCATTTTTAAAGAGAATATAAGTTGTTTTTAACAAACTAAGAAAAAAATAATATTTACTAATTCAAGATATAAAAATAAAAGGAAAAAATAAAATAAATAAAAAATAGAAAGACAAAAAAAATAGGGCGATAAATGGGACATGGGATCCAACCCGACCCACTCCATTCAGCTTTAATTAGGTATGAGGATGGTGTAAGGTAACAAAAATACTCGATCGAACAGGGGTGAGATTGATCGACCTGTCCCGTATCTGCTCTGTTACCATCCTTAGTGGCAGGGAGACACGAGATATTGATAATGCCTTGGCCGCATGTAGATTTAGAAGAGGTGTTGAGGCTCACTGAAAATTTGAGAGCATTCAAAGAGAACAAAGGCTGCAATATGGAGTGAAGAGTCCTAAAGACTGTGCCTTCCAACACTAGTTTCCGATGATCGTCGTGGTGGTTGAAGTTTGGATTATGGTGATAGCGGTGGTCCACCACAGATCCAACATTAGCTGCAAATCCTAAGAGGAAGGGGCGGTACCAGAGAGGAAAGTGGTGATCGGCTTTTATAGGGTGTGGATTGTGGAAGTGGTTGTTCATTGTGCAAGGCCTATGATCAAGACGACCCAGCATGTAAAAAACCAAATCAAAATCAGCTAGCTCAAGGTGGACTAATTCACATATTGTTTTACCATAATAATAAGACCTGTATTGTACTTGATAGTCTAGACAGACGACTTGGGAAAACAAGCTTAGTTGGTCTGCAAAAGATTAAGGTATTAAAAGGAGAGTTCAGATCTGCTGTCTTAATCTCCTTGTCCCTTCGGTTGACTCATCAATCAAATTTTAACACATCAATATAATTTTCAAGTGGCAAAATTTGAGTAGAATACAGTTTAGCTGAGCTACATTATTTTGAAAGAATGTATTTTAGAATAGTATATTGATGGAGAATGTGTGGTTAAAAAAGAAAGAAACGTTATTGATGTGATGAAAAATATTATTTTATTGAAAAATGTGTAATTGAAAATAAGTAAAAGAATGAAAATGAAAATTTTAATGTGGCTCAAACATGGTATAAAAAAATAAACTGAACTCAAATTTTGATTGGCTAGACAGTGAAGAAGACGTGAAGAGGACAACACATCTGTACTCCTAGAAGGATAGGGTAATTGATTGGAAGTTTACACAATAATAAAAGGAGCTATATTGATGTCAAAGACTTCACACAGAAATTGAAGCCCCGTAACCAAACTGCTGATATAAATTACAGACACAATTACAGAGATAACAGCCAGTAAACACCAGACAAATCTAGCAAATGAATTTGTCCAAATTAAGGCTGTCTAATTATATTATGTTTAGTACACACAACATCATCCATGATCCATGGCTACTTTGAAGGGCTTAAACCAAATTCTGTCATCAACAGTTGCATGGGTCACATGTGCAGTTTGATCCACACTTGCAGCCATGGCCTCCTTCAGCACTGAAGCTTTTCTCAGATCCCTCAGAGTACCTGCAACGGTCCCGTAAAATTAAGAAATGAACGTCAACAAGTGGAAGAAACTCTAGTTGAATTATGTTATGGAGACTAAAAAGGCTCTTGATGCACAAAGAAGTGAAAAACTCGATTAATACCATTAATGAATACTCGTTGTTTGACCAGGGGCGGACCCAACCCGCCCCTGGTTTTTTGCAGCAGCCCGATACTAAAAAAAAAGTATATCTCTAATTTTTTTGTAATATTATTCAAAAACAACCAGAAAAATACAACTAAAGTAGTGCTTTAATAGGAAAACCCTAAGCTAAATATAATATCTTGATTGCACCAACCAAAAAATATTAGTTAAAGTTCATGAATTATTAGAAATAATGTAATCAAATTATTCTGCTCCCATTTAAAAGAGCGATCATCAAAACTAACATGGCCTATTTTAAGGATTATAAGTTTTTCGAATTTCTTAATAGATGTAATAATGAACCGATAAGAGAATGTTAAAAAAAAATTATGTAGTCGACCCCTTTGATTAGACTTACATCTTTGTTGGTGCGATCCCTTCGATGATGGTAACTGTTGTGCTCTTCTCCACGTCCGGGTACATTTTGCCGCAACTTCCAATACAAAAAGAATAACTTATAAGTAAATTGACAAAAAATCCTTTATAGAGTAGGAAAATAAAGTCGAAAGTATGTTTACCTGCAGTTGCTTCCGCAAGAGCAGCTTGAGCCACAGTTACAGCCTGATGACATATTCTCGAGAGATGAAAAAAGAATTAAAGGGAGAGATTTTTTTCAGTTGAAATGATTTCTTTGCAGTGCTCTCAACTTGAAGTTTCTTGATAGACTTTGTTGGCTTCTATTTATAAAGTAGTGAGGTTATGACATGTTTGGCATAGATGTAACAATACGATTAAGAAAAAAATAAGTTAATTTGTTTCCTTGATTATATGCATTTGATTTTAACAAATATAAAATAGATAAAATGGATGATTCCTTGAATATTTAATTGTTAAGATCATCGTTGGACAAAGTCATCAAGAAAAGTCTCAACATGAGTTTGTCGATCAAACCGAGTGTTTGTCTTCAACCTTTAACATATAAAAGATTATTTAAATTTGTTTGTCGATCAAATCGAGAGTTGATTTTTTGGCTGATTTTCAATGACACCCACTTTGCTGCCTAGATAATGAATCTTGTCGTTCATGATTTATATTTAAATTTCCTTTCGACAAGCAAACAAAGTTAGACGAATCGACTTAGTGATGGTGACCTCCAAATTTATTTTTTATTATAAATTACGAGTCTCTTTCATATATATATATAAAAGGTTGATGGTGCATTCTTGTAAGAATTGGCTTTGATAATTTCAAAGCATTTTGGAGGATCGATAAGAAGATAATGTTTATTATAATGCTTACGAGAGTGCCTCTGATAGGGAATTAATGTCAAAATATTGGAGAAGTAAGCTTCACGCCTTCTCCTTTTTCAAATACTTAGAAAAAGAAAAATTACAATAAACGTCTCCAACCTATGAATTGTTATAAAAATAAATCTTCAATATTTAGTTTTTGGCATTGATCATAACACGTCACCAAGGGCTAACTCGGGTGAGCTTTTGGGCCATAAGGGCCGAGGTGCTCATCTTGAAGTGGAGGGTGCGTAGTATATATATATGCCGAAGTTGATTATGGAGGCTATTACCACATCAAATAGTAAAATTGTCAATGGATTCTGTCATCTAGAACCAAGATTCTACAAACATAATAAATGTCGATAACTTAGGCTTTGTTTGAGCCCAACTTTTTGTGAAAAATAAGTTTTATAATACTGATTTTTGAGAAATATGCGATTAAAAAGTAGAATAAAGATTTAGGTTCTGTTTGATTACCATTTTTTCCAAAATACATTTTTCTCTATCTTCTTTTCAACCACACATTTTCATTAAGATAATATTACACGTAAAACAAAAAGTTTTCCTTATTTTTTAACCACACACACCCTTTAAGGCAAAATTATTTTATTAAGAGAATGAATAGTTGAAAATATGTTTGAGAAAAAGGAAAAAAAGGGGTTAGAGAATGGGGCTCGAATAGGGGCTTAATTGTCAAGAATTAAAGGTTGAACATCTGCTTGATATAACAGCGATAGATCGAGGACTTCCACTGAAACTTTTATTGTTGACATGTCCAACAATGATCTTAACCATTAAAAATTTAGGGAATCATCCATTTCGTTTATTTTATATTTGTTAAAAGCAAATACATATAATCATGACAAAAAATAACTTATTTTTTTCTTAATCATATCGAATTATGTATGCCAAACAATTTTTTTCTTAATCATATCGAATTATGTATTTCAAACACGTCATAACCTTGCTACATTATAAATAGAAGCCAACA
>CAIGRF010408997.1:11441-28712 GCA_903798235.1 Fraxinus ornus
ATATATATATATATCCAATGCCACATTCCCTATTGTATATTACCAAAGTTTGTGAGGCCCCAAACCGAATTTGGGACACGGAAATCACTGTCTGGACACTTTTGTGTTGAGTTCATTACGAAAATATGTCTTCGTCTACTATTTCTACCAATTTCCGTGTAAATGCTAGAAGCATTTTTTTAACATATCCAAAATGTTCGATTGCGAAGGAAACAGTATTACAAAAAATTAAATTATTTCGTTTCCCAATTTCTTGTTCTTTCATTAGGGTTTCGAAAGAGGTTCATCAAGATGGCGAAATCCATTTACATTGTCTATTACAGTTCGACGGAAAATACAATTATCGGAATAACAGATTCTTTGATATATTAGATTAATCGTCCAATATTAGTTATCATCCTAACATACAAGCAGCTAGATTTGCAAAGGACGTCGCCGAATATATTGCAAAGGATGGCGACTTCATAGATGATGGAGAATTCCGACCACATGGCCGGAAACGTAAAATGGATGATTCAGAAAAGGAAGTGTACTTTAGAGTTATCGAAGCAACTTCAAGAGATGAAGCAGAATCTCTGATTAAAAGAAATGATCCTTTAAGGTGAGTTATACAGAGCAACAATGTTCATTCATACATGAACAGAACAAATTCGGTTTTCAACTTAAGTCTCCCATATGAGTTGGAGGTTTTGGGTTCGAATCTTGGGGGACGAGTCCATAAAGCCGTAAGGGGAAATATCCTCCCCACAGCGGACAGTACGTACGTTAACGATTCAACTTAAGTCTCTCATATGAATTGGAGGTTTTGGGTTCGAATCTTGGGGGACGCGTCCAGAAAGCCGTGACGGGAAAGATCCTCCCCACAGCGGACAGTATGTATAATAACGTTAACGATTCCGGTGAAAGATCCTCACGAGGTCGTTACAATTCTCTTTAAAAATATGATGAATCTTTTTTTTTTTTGATAAAAAATTAATAAAGAAATTAACTTTAAATGGGGTGGGTGGCAGGATATTTCTTGCACCCGCTTCGAGGCAATGACAGAGAGGGTGCGGATGGGTAGAGAGAGAAATTATAGAGAAAAAGTTTCATTAATAAATGATATGAGGGTGAGGTTTTACATTTAGAGAGGGAATTTTCTGCGATTATAGAAAGAGTTTTCTACAAGTTGAGGAAGTGGGGTATGGGGTGGGTAGGATGGGATAATAGATGATAACGGATGCTACCAAAATTCGTACCTGGGCAAACCCGACCCGAAGTGAAGAACTCCGCGCGATCCGATCTTCAATACCTGAAACAAAGGCGTTGAGATGTGTCCTCGTCGCCCCTCTGATGCTTAAGTCAAACAAGTGCTCAAGAGAAACTTATATTGAATGTTATGAAAAAATGTACTTGAATAATGAGGTTATGTTATGTATTTATAGATATTGGAGGTGGAGTCCTAAAAGGATTCAACTTCATGCAATCTTATCCTTGTTATTCAAGGTGTTTATGTTGTGTTAGAAGTGCACAATTTGAGTTAGTGTTAAATTTGTAATAAGCTGGGAGTTCGTATTTAAGTAGGACTAGCATTCCTAAGAAATGTGAGATAAAGTCAGAGGGGATATGTGAGTTAGGGCTAATGACCCGACCTAATTACAAGGGCCCGACCTCCAGCTAGCCCGAACTTTGAAATAGCCCAAAAAAAGTGGACTAAGGTCGAGTCAATGACCTCGAGTTTGAGGTCGTGTCCAACAAGGTCGAGCTCGACCCTGGATCCAATGAGACTGGGCTGAGGTCGGGTCCAACAAGGTCTACATTTATACACATCACAGGCCTCCGTGCATCTAGGTTGCAGCTAAAAACCCCAAGTTCGAGCTGCGGAATAAGATGCACTAAGGTGAACGTATCGAGCTCGAGCGTTGTGTGAAGATATTGCTTACGCTTATAAAATACGTGGTTCAAGCTTGTTGGCCAACAAGCTCGAGTTTTGTATGAAACAGGTAGCTCGAGCTTGTTACTTGGCCAATTTTTGGCCACTAAGCTCGAGTTTTGTATGAAATATGTAGCTCGAGCTTATTAGTTGGCTAATTTTTTGCCACTGAGCTCGAGTTTTGTATGAAATAGGTAGCTCGAGCTCGTTACTTGGCCACTAAGCTCGAGTTTTGTAGGAAATAAGTAGCTCGAGCTCGTTACTTGGCTAATTTTTAGCTAGTAAGCTCGAGTTTTGTAAAAAAATAGGTAGCTCGAGCTCGTTACTTGGCCAATTTTTTGCCAGTAAGCTCGAGCTCTTTCTTCAATGTGAAGCTCGAGCGTTTTTCATGACATGATTCTAGGCCAATGAGCTCGGTGTTTATATGAGCTCGAGCGCGTTACTTGGCCTGTGTTTGGCCAAGTAGCTCGAGGTTTATATGAGATCGAGTAGCTCGATGTTCATTCGAGATCGAGCGTGTTACTTGGCTTGTGTTTGGCCAAGTATCTCGATGTTCAATGGGGATCGAGTGTGTTACTTGGTCCGTGTTGGCCAAGTAGCTCGATGTTTATTCGAGATCGAGCGTGTTACTTGGCTTGTGTTTGGCTAAGTAGCTCGATGTTTATTCGAGATCGAGCGTATTACTTGGGTTGCGTTTGGCCAAGTAGCTCGATGTTTATTCGAGATCGAGCGTGTTACTTGGCTTGATTTTGGCCAAGTAGTTCGATGTTCAATGGAGATCGATCGTGTTACTTGGCTTGATCTTGGCCAAGTAGCTCAATGTTTATTCGAGATCGAGCGTGTTACTTGGTCAAAAATTAACCCAAGTAGTTCGAGCTTTGATCAGTTATTACTTCGAGCGTGTTAAGCTCGAGTTTTGTCCATTAATCACTTCGAGCTCAATCACCCCAATCAATTTCTCATCTCAAAAATTACGGTGTGATGGAGGTCGGGCAAATTAGGTCGTGTATTAGCTGCATGCGCGGAGGGCCTTATGCTAGTTTGGTGTATTTGAGATAATTTCTTCTTGTCGAAATGAATTTTAAATAACGAGAAATTACAAGGCACATATGCTATATTTGAAATAATAAAACTTCAGTGCACGCATGCCCGAGCTAAAACTACCAAAATAATTTCAACCTATCATAATGCAAATTGAAAAAAGAAAAGACAATAAACAAAGTAACCTAGAGACCTGGGGTCGTAGCCGACTATTTTTCAGCCGTGGTTGTAGCATTAAGATCTAGACCAATGGTAAGTTTTATTCTAGGTTCGAGCTCGATCTCTTCCATCTTCTCTACTGGAGCAAGCCTTCCACAGTGCTCAAGGTCAAACTTAACCTTCGAAAGTTGCATGATGTCAGCCTTGATCTCTCGGAAGCTGGTAACATAACATTGCCTAGCCACTTCTTGGCTCCCTCGAACTATCCCGATCCCATTACTTGTAGGAAATTTCACTGCCAGGTGATATGTTGAGACAATGGCCTTGATCTCATTCAGCAAGGGCCTTCCAAGTATGGCGTTATAGGCTATAGAAGCACGAACTACTTGAAAAGTTGTGATCTGTATTATCTGCTTCCCTTCTGATCCCAAGGTGAGAGGCAACCCTACAATGCCTTCTGAAATTACGACATCACCTATGAACCCTTGAAGGGGGGTTTTTGACCGGCTTTAGTTGCTCAGCTAAAATGCCCATCTGGACGAAAACTTCATGTGATAGCACGTTAGCTGCACTTCCATTATCAACCAGAATTCTCCTCAACTCAAAATTAGCAATGATCGCCAATATAACCAAGGCATCGTCGTGAGGAAAAGACATGTCTTCTAAGTTATTTGATCCGAAAGTGATGTCTTCTACACTACTGAAATCCATTCTTGAGATCAAGGGGTATTGCCTGGCGTACTGCTTATGCCCGCTGGTAGAGTCCCCTCCCGAGGCGTCCCTCCAACAATGATATTGATAAAGCATAATATCTAGTGTTGGCTACATTGTATCTCTAGAAAATTAGATTACTCCATGACAATATAAAAGAAAACACAATCCATGTTCTTAAACATTGATAAAATAGAGATGATTAATAGAGAATAAGAAAAACTCTTTGATTGTCGATTCTTCAATCTCCAATGGTCTTCTCCTTGATATGGTTGCTATTTTTCGTCTCCCCAAAAAAATCATTTTTTCCAAACCCTACCAGCCGTATTTATAGTCCCCCCTTTAAACTCGTCAATTTTAGGGCTTATTTGACAACTGGTGTCGTCGCGGCGCAGGGACGCCCTAGTTTCGGGTGAAAATCAGTAATCATTGCCAAACCTCTGGCACTTTTCACACCTCCTCACATAATCGGATGCATCCATCTTCATGTTAGGACAATAATACCCATATCTTATGAGTTTGTAGGCAAGTGCACGAGCTCCTTGATGATTTCCACATACACATTTGTGAACCTCTATTAGGGCATGGAGGGACTCGGATGATTTGAGATATCTGAGGTAAGGTAGTGTAAAACTCCTGCGAAATAAAACTCCTCCAATAATGCAATAACTTGATGCTCTAGTCTTAATGCTTCTTGCTTCCCGAGGGTCAGATGGTAGGTTCCCTTATTTAAATACTCTAATATTGGTTCTATCCAAGAAAGCTCATGATCAATGTCCATGATGCCAGCTTCTGATTTATGCTAGGCTTTGTCACCATCTTGATATGTACCGTTCTGTCCAGTCCACTATCCCCATGAACTTCAGTCTAGATAGTGCGTCGACTTTCATATTGTCAGCTCTAACAATTTTAGTGATCTCGCAGCTTTTAAATCATCTCTGAAGGTCATGCACCTTTAAACAGTACATGCTCATTTTCTCATCTTTTCTCTCAAAAGCGCCCTCGATCTAGCCATCCACAAGTTACGAGTCATTGAAGACTTGGACGTGCTCAAGTTCCAGGTTGTGTGCTAGTTCTAGAGACAGAATGACAGCTTTATACTCTGCTTCATTGTTGGTTGCTTCAAATTCAAACCTGAACAGGCATTAGATCTCGGTAGTCTTGGTCGGGTTAGTGATGATAACTCCGGCGCCCGATCTCGAACTGTTTGACTCTCCACCTATGAAGATTTCCCAAGTTTGAAAGGTCTTAATCGGGTTAGTATCCTGTGGCCCCTGAGGCCTGGAAATAAGTTCTGCAATGAAGTCAGCTAAGGTTTACGCCTTAATTGCGGCCGTTACTTGAACTCTATGTCAAGATTGCCCAGTTCAATTGCTCACTTCAGTAGTCTTCCGGAGACATCTAGTTTCTGAAGTATGTGTCTAAGTGGTTGATCGGTGAGTACAACAATTGGATGAGATTGAAAATACTAACGTAGTTTTCTGGTAACTATAACCAAGGCGAGTGCAAGTTGTTCAGCTAATGTGTGCCGAGTTTCTGTATCGAGAAGTACTTTACTCATATAGTAAATAGGTCGTTGGACCTTTCCAACCTCTTTAACCATCACCTTACTTACCACATTCTCAGAAACGACCAAATATAGTAACAACGTATCACCAGGTTCTAGCTTGGTGAGGATCGGCGGCATTGCCAATGTCTCCTTCAGCTCTTGAAAAGCTAAATTACACTCATTATTCCAATCAAAGCTTCGGTTACCCCTTAGAACTTTTGAAAATGGGAAAGTACATGTTTGCTGCTCGGGATACAAACATGTTCAGCTCTGTAACCTGACCTGTTAATTTCTGTATATCCTTCTTAGTTCTTACACTTATGGGGTTCCATAGATATCTAGGCTTTGATCTTGTCAGGGTTGGCCTCTATTCCCCTGTGTGTGGTCATGAATTTTAAGAACTTGTTGGAAGCCACTCTAAATACGCATTTCGTAGGATTCAGCTTCATCTTGTACCTCCGTAGTGTAGAGAAGACCTCTCAAGGTCCGAGGTATGACATTTCTATTACTTGCTTTTAACGACCATGTCGTCCATGTATGCCTCGATGTTCTTCCCTATTAAGTTAGCAAAGACCTTATTGATAAGTTTTTAATATGTAGCTCCTACATTCTTCAACCAGAATGGCATGACCCTGTAGCAGTGGATGGCTAAATCAACCATAGACGAGGTCTTCTCCTGATCCTCTTCCGACATAAGAATTTGGTGATACCCAGAGAAAGCATCCAGAAAACTGTATGATTTATGACCTCAGGTACTGTCCACGAGATTATTAATCTGAGGTAGGGGATAGCTATTTTTGGGGCATGCTTTGTTTAGATCTGTAAAGTCGATGCAGACTTGCCACTTGCCACTTCCCACTGGCTTTCTTGACAAGGACGACGTTGGCAACCCAATCGGGATATTGGACTTCTCGAATGAATTTCGCACCGATAAGCTTAGCAATCTCTTCTCATATGACTTCCCACAGTTCTGGTTCAAACTGTCTCCTCCTTTGCTTTACTGGTCTTGTACCCAGGTTTATGTTAAGTCTGTGTACTGCAACTTTGGGGTCTATTCCAGGCATATCTTCTACACTCCAAGCAAATACATCAATGTTGCGGGATAAGCAGCTAATTAGTTGGTCGTTGGTTGTATCATCAAGATCTCGACCAATAGTAACTTTTCTACCAGGCTCGAGCTCGACCTCATCCATCTCTTGAACAGAGATAAGCCTTCTATGGTGCTCGAGGTCGAGCTCAACCTCCGACAATTTCTTGACATCAGCCTTGATCTCCCGAACGTTGGTAACATAGCATTGTCTAGCCACTGCCTAGCTTCATCAAACTACCCCGATCCCACTGCTTGTAGAAAACTTCACGCCATGTGAGATGTTGAGATAATGGCCTTGATCCCATTCAGCAAGGGCCTTCCAAGGATGGTCTTATAGGCTATAGGAGCACGAACTACTTGAAAATTTGTAATCTGTGTTACCTGTTTCCCTTCTGATCCCAAGGTGAGAGGTAATCCGACAATACCTTCTGGAATGACAATATCGCCTCTGAAACCTTAAAGGGGGTTTTGGCCGGCTTGAGCTGCTCAGCTGGAATGCCTATCTGAACAAAAGCCTCATATGATAGCACATTAGCCACACTTCCATTGTCCACTAGAATTCTTCTCACCTCAAAGTTAGCAATGATCGTTGATATAACCAAGGCATCGTCACGAGGAAAAGATACGTCTTCCAAGTCCTTTGATTTGAAAGTGATGCCATCTATACTATTTAGGTCCATTCTTGAGTTCGACTGGTATTGCCTAGCGTATTGCTTACGTCCACTGCTAGAGTCCCTCTCGAGGCCGTCCCTCCAACAATGATATTGATAGTACCTGTAGTCGGTTTCTTATCTTCCATATCCTCAAGAGCCTTACCCTTACTCTGGTTGTTCCGCTGACGCTTGTCCTGACTGACGTAGGCGCCCAAGAAACCTCTCCTAATGAGAGCCTCAATTTTCCGCTTCAGTGCGAATCATCCTTCGATCGTGTGTCCATGATCTTGATGAAAATCGCAGTACTTACTTTTGTCACGGGTTTCGGGAGGAGCCCGCAGTCCAGGAGGCCACTTCAACTGTTTAATGTCTTTGATTTTCATCAAAATGTTAGACCTTGTGGTGTTCAAATGTGTGAATGAGGTTGGAGGTGGGTCTTGCCTTGGCTTGCTCCAAAAACGATCCAGACGAATGTTAGACTCATACGGCCTTTTAAGTTCAGGCTTACTTGATAACGGGGTATCTCTTTTAGGAACATGGTCTCATCCATGTTGATGTATTTCTCGGCCCGTGTAAGTAGGTCGGTTATTGACTTGGGAGGGGTCTTTGACAGAGATATCTTGAACGCCTCACATCTTACAGCATACGTTAAAGCAGAGACTGCAGCTGTGATATGTAGGTCAGGGATCAGAAGCCTCTCCTTGTTAAACCTTGTCATGAAATTGCAAAGTATCTCGTTGGGTCCTTGACGCATCTGTATGAGTGATGCGATTGTCTTCCTGATACACTTGCTGTTTGCGAAAAAAGCGGAGAACTTATCGGCCAAATCTAAAAAAGAAGCTATGGAGTTGGGCTCTAGTGTGGAGAACCAATCCCTAGCTACATTAGTGAGTGTCGAGGAAAGGCATTGCACATTACGACGTCGGGTGCAACCTGTAAGTTCATGATGTCTGTGTATATGTTGAGATGGTTGATGGGGTCGGTTGTCCCGTCATACTCTTTCACCCGAGGGTATTTGAATCGGTCCGATAGGGGATATAACAAAACTTCAGGGGTGAAAGACGTGTTAGGGGTGAATCCTATTACTGCCTTGGACTTCTGAAGCATTCTAACGGTGATTCCCTTCTGAATAATCCTTGCAAGATCAGCAGAGTCCATTGCAACTGATCTCGAACCTAGGGGTGCGTGAGGTACACCCCAAGTTTTAGCGTCACCGTGGCTGGGGCCTGGAGCCTGGAGCCCGAGCGTCTGCCATAAGGTCACTCTGCAAAGATAGTACTGTGGGTGTGCTTCTCTGATGTAGCAGTCGTGTTAACGCGGCCACTTGTTGGTGGAGTTCCTCGAACGCTGTCGGAGCAATTATTGTTGATAGATGTGGTAGTTCTCTTGATGATACCTCTTGGGGAACCGGAGGATCTCCAATAGGGGGCTGGTGAGGAGGGGATGAGCTTGCTGGAAGATGTCTTGAACCTGTGTTCACCATGACTTTTGGTAGCGTTTTCCACAGACGGCGCCAATAATGTTGCCAAAACTCGTACCTGGGCAAACCCGACCCGAAGTGAAGAACTCTGCGCGATCCGATCTTCAATACCTGAAACAAAGGCGTCGATGTGTGTCCTCATCGTCCTTCCGATACTTAAGTCAGACAAGTGCTCAAAAGAAACTTATACTGAACATTATGAAAAAATGTACCTGAATAATGAGGCTATGTTATATATTTATAGATATTGGAAGTGGAGTCCTAAAAGGATTCAACTACTGAGGTTATGTTATGTATTTATAGATGTTGGAGGTGGAGTCCTATAATGATTTTACTTCATGCAATCCTTATCCTTGTTGTTCAAGGTGTTTATATTGTGTTAGAAGTGCACAATTTAAGTTAGTGTTAAATTTGTAATAAACTGGGAGTTCGTATTTAAGTAGGACTAATATTCCTAAGAAATGTGCGATAAAGTTAGAAGGGATATGTGAGTTAGGGCTAATGACCCGACCTAATTACAGAGGCCCGACCTCTAGCTAGTCCGAACTTGGAAATAGCCCAATAACAGTGGACTAAGGTCGAGCCAATGATCGCGAGTTCGGGTCTATAGTGGGCTGAGGTCATGTCCAACAAGGTCGAGGTCGAGCTCGACCCTGGATCCAATGAGACTGGGCTAAGGTCGGGTCCAACAAGGTCGAGCTCGGGTCCAACAAGATCTACATTTATACACATCAATAACTATAGTGGCATATGATATGTATGTATAAATTAAATTTGTATATATTATATATAATTAAGAGATAATTAGGATCCAATTACTGAAAACAAAACTATTAAAATTTGATTTTGAAATTGAACCTTTAGATTTATATTTTTCCCATTCATAAAAGAACAAAATTGAGGAATTTCAAGAGGCCGCTATGAATTTTAAGAATGATCTATTTTCTTGTATTATTTTCAGCTTGGATTTGGACTTTTGTGAAATGTGAAGAGTTTTTTAGGAAGAAGACTCCATAAATGATTTTTTGATAAATTAATAATTTCACTTAAAATACTATTATTTCTAGCTTCTGACTTTGGTTAGTATCCTAACTTAATAATAATTTTATTTAGAATTTTCTAGGGGTCAATGAATATATAAAATTTTAAATAGATATTGAGGAAATTTTTATTTTGACAACTTTTTAATTTGATTTTCTCTGAAAATATGCATATAGAGTTGCTTGTTTTTTGTTTGAACTCAAGTCGAACTCAACCTCATCTCTAATTTTTCACAATGCATATATCACATTTGATTATATTTCTCCTATACAAAATAATTATTTAAGATTATGATACTTGAAATGCTTCTTCTGAAGAAATAATTAGTAATACACAGCTATCATTTAATTCTTGATCATTCTAGGTATGCATCAGTACCCCTTGAATAATATATTCGATGGTGAGATACTCCACCATCGTAATATTCTCATTGGGATAATTCATGAAATGTTGGACATCCATTACAATTTTTTAACGTTGACTAGAATGACTTCACATAATCTATCGATAAATTAATAAGTTTTTTATTCGCGTTTGATGATTGTTTATTGTAAATCTCTAAACCATGTTTGGCGATTATAGGTATATTGCATGTTGCAATGTGTTTTATAAGGTTATTACTAAGATCATTGCATCTCGGTTGGGTCCTATTCTTAGTTCAATTATTGATCAAGCACAAGCCGCATTTGTGGAAGGTAAAAGCATGGTGGAGAACATTCATCTCGCTCAAGAACCTTTGAAGCAATACAACCATAAAAGGGTTGCTCCTAGATGTTTTCTTAAAATTGATCTTATGAAGGCATTTGATTCAGTTAATTGGGATTCTCTTAGAAGTGTGCTTGAAGGCCTTGGTTTTCCTACAAAGTTCATCGGATGGGTGATGGAATGGATTGCCACGGCTACTTATTCCCTTGTGCTTAATGGTGGCCTTCATGGATTCTTTAAGGGAATGACGGGGCTCGTCAAGGTGACCCTTTATCTCCACTTTTGTTTGTTATTTATCTTGAGGGGATGTTTGATGCACATTTTTGAGAAAATAATGCATTTTATGATGTGATGTGATGAAAAATATGTGGTTAAAAAATAAGAAATTTTTTGAATTTGCATGTAATAGTATTTTATTAAAAAATGTGTTGTTGAAAATAGGTTTTGAAAGAATGAATTTTGAGACGAATGTGGATCAAACAGGGTCTGAATATTTTTCAAGGATGCTTAAGGTAGCTACCAAGAATAGTAGGTTTAATTATCATCCTAAATGTGGTCAACTGAAGATCACTCGCTTAACTTTTGTGGATGACTTGCTGCTATTTACAAGGGGGAGATTATCTCCGTTGGTATCTTGATAGAGTACTTATCCAAATTTGGAGACATGTCGGACTTAGGATAAATGTGAACAAGTCTAACTTGTATACGGTGGGCATTCATGGATAAGAGTTGGAGGACATACACCAATTAACTAACATGGTAAAGGGTTCTACGCCATTTCGTTGCTTGGGAATACCACTAGCGGTGGAAAAGTTGAGAGTAAGCTCTTATGACTGCTTTATCAACAAAATCTCGGCCTATGTTGAAGCATGGTCTAGGGTGACTTTATCTTATGCAGGAGGGGCAGAACTTGTGAGGATCGTGCTTCAAGGTGTTGAATGTTTTTGGCTTTCCATTCTACCTATCCCGGCCATGGTTGTATCTACGATTGTTTTTATTTGTCGTAATTTCCTTTGGGGACAGAGGAAGTTATCGGTTGCATGGAGAAGTGTTTGCTTGCCGAAACACGAAGGAGGCCTTGGATTTCAAGACGTCAAATGTTGGAATTCGTCACTTCTTGCTAAAACATTTTGGAACATTCATAGCAAGAAGGATACTCTTTGGGCTAGGTGGGTTCATCAAAAACTTTTTTTTTGAGCGGGACAGATGTTTAGGAGTACACGGTGAGGAAGAGAGACTCTCCGCTATTCAAAAAGTTGTTGGAATTACGCAGACAGATTTCACAGCCTAGACAGATGCAATCAGACGGACACAAGCAGGTTGGCAGACGGACACATGCAGCCAGCTAGCCGATCACAGGCAAGTGCACGCAGCTGGCGGAATGGGTAACCTCAGGCAGCTTTAATATTGTAGTGGCCTACGAACATTTCAGGTTGAAGGTGTCGAAGACAACATGGGCAGCAATTGTTTGTAATGTTTCCGTCACCCCTAAGCATGCTTTTATCCTATGGCTTGGTGCTAAGTCCAAGTTGCTTACTGAGGATAAACTTAAACACTTGGAGATTGACCAAACTTGCAGTTTGTGTGGAATTGATATCGAGACAAAATTCTTCACGTCAATTTAATGCCTCAGTTTGGGAAAAGGTTTGTGTGTGGCTTGGCATTAGAAGATCTCTGTCCACATTACCGAGTCTCATAAGTGCATTTTACACACTTATTTTGGTTCACAAACATGGATAATTGTCAATAAATATGTGAATTTGGCTTAATTCTGTGTAATTTGTGTTCTATAGACTAAAAACGATGAACGTGGTGAAAATTCGGAAAAACAAGAGAAAAAAGACTAAAATGAAGCAAAATCAAAGTTTGAGGACTCAAGTGCAAATACTGAAAAGTTGTATCGATCTCACGATGAAGATTTGAGAGTTTTGGGCATCAATTGAATGAGGAAAGAAGCCAAAGGAATGAAATATAGTCGAAGTAATATATCAACTTCCAACCGAAAAAGTTATGCTTCGAATTTTCAGTCTTAGTTTGAGATCTATTTTTGGCATGGAAGACGTTCAAATTTGAAGATTTATATTTCTGAAATATTTGTAACCCTTTAAATAATCTTTCCAATGCATTTTGAATCACCTCAATCGGATATCGAGAGAGAACTGTCCGATGGAAAAAAAAAAGGTATAACCATGCGGTCGCACTCACCTTGGCAGGGACTTGGTGTGTCCCAATTTCGTGAACCATGTGGCCGCATGGGTGTTTTTCGGCGCAAATTTTTTGGTTTTCTTTTTCGAGTCAAATACTTATGGAAACAAATCTTGGACGGCGTATTTAAACCCTAGGGCGGTCCAGAACGTAGAGGAGTGAAGTTTTATCAAGATTTTTAGAGAGAAAAAGGAGAAGAACGTGAAGAACAATTCCAAGAACACGAAGACTCAATTTAAGATTGATTGGGTGATGTCGTTCTTCATTTATTTTTCTGATTTTCTTCTCTCCACCATGTTGGCTAGATTAATTTGTGTCAGGGAACGATGAACTATGTAATTTGATTTTTAATTATTAGTTTTACATTCTTGACATCAAAAACATGTTTTAGAATATTTGAATGATTTATATGATCTTATTTTCTCCATGATTATAGTGCACGATAATTATGTAAGTTTGGTGATTTATTTCATGCATTCGAGAGAAGAAAAATAAATTCGACAAATATAAATCATCATAGGATTTGATAGGGGATAGAAATATATCGATATACCTTATGTAAATCTTTAAGTATTCATAAAAACTCATGCATTCTCGTATGTTCACATCCATTATAGAAATATAGTTGGTTCATATATGAGAATATGTTTGACATTGCTCGAGAGAGATTGTTGAATAATTTAGGAACATTGATTTGTCAATATTGCAATCGTGTGTCAAGGTGTGAAATTAGGGTTAAAAAGATTAATACTTAGGGATTCGTGATCCTAGTACATTCATCACATATTTTAAAATACCTCAAATCATATTCATATCAAAATTGCATTTAGTTAATTCATTCATTCATACTTACATATTTATCATTAATTCACTTATAATTTCATCAACACAAACACTTTCATTTATTTGTTTCAGTTAAGGTCAAGATAATTAGAATTAGAACTAATCAATCATTGTGAAAACGATACTTGAATTCAAAATTCATTTTACTACTTGTTAATGAATCGTACACTTGTGCTGGTTCTAAAACGAACAAATATTTTCGTGAACAGAGTGCATTGAAGTGGACTAAAAAGGAGGCATGGGGGACAATTTGACAAAGTTGCTAGCAAAATTTACCACTTATGGATGGCACACAACATGAAATTTTTTGATGATCTTAGAACGCAAGTTGATAGCGTTGTTAGACGGATTAAAATATACGTATACAAAGTTTTGTTTTATTTGTACCCGTATGATTTAATTCATTTTAAGTTTTGGTGCTAGGTCGTTAGATAGTTGTTGTCTGTACATTTTCTCATTTGTTTGCCCGGGTATGTCCGTTGTATTTGTATTGTTCTTGATCCTTGATTACCCGGGTATGTCCGATATACTTTTATTGGTACTTGATCTTTGTTTGCCCAAAAATGCCGGTATACTTGTACATGATTTTTTATTAATATATTTCACATTTACTGATAAAAGAAAAAAGAAAAAAAATGGAGTACCTAATAACACATCTTCATAGATTAATAATTACGAGATCACCCCTTTCATTCTAAAGTGATGGGATAGTACAACACAAGCTCTTTTTTTTTTTTTTTTTGTCATAATTTTGGAAATCTTTATTAATACTTTAGTAATCCCTCTAAATCAATAATTTTCTTGATCCTAACATTAGATTTTATTTTGTGGGCTAAGTCTGGCAGCGTATAAGTGATTCTCCTTATCTTGTCGGTTGGGGCGGAAGGAATCTTGTCATCCAATAGTAATTAAAAAGGTAATCCAAATAAATAAAATAATGTATTCAAGTGTCATAAATTCATATAATTATATTAAGCCCCTTGAATCAAAATTTTAGTGAATCTTGATAAAATTTGATGAAATATGTGATTAAAAAAATGATGAATTTCATAAAATATGTGATTAAAATTAATCGTTGACTTCAATTTAAATTAAAATCTAGATTTTAATCAATAATCAAAGCAGGGACTAAATGATATTTTTTGTTCATAATCAATGAAGATTCGAGAATATATTATACAATTTATAAAAATTTAATTTTTAGGAAAATGAACAGTACACAATGCAACGATATGTGATTTAATTTAATGAACTCAATTTTATTCATTTTAAGAGCAGAGAAGATCTGTAGTTGTTATATACACTTCATATGAATGTAGTTTTTGCATTTATAATGTAACCAAATAATCAAAATTTGATGTCTAACCACGACAGTTTTAAGTATATTTTTGAGAACTACAATTCTTAACACTTTGTCGTGACAATATTATCTCGTATTAAAGACATTTGGACAATACCTAAGCATTAAAGACAAATTTCAAATTAAAAGTTCGAGATCGAATAAAAAATAATCGATTACGCACTAAACTTGTAACAAGATATAAGAGCCATCCACTGCTAATAAGGGAGCTTGGCATCAACTCATTCCAATATCAAGCTTTGGGTGTGCTTCAAAGCACCTTTTAAGGTGGTTTTCTTGACAACATAAAGAACGTTGCTACAGAAAAAAGATACATTTTACGCACACCCAAATATGCTTATATAATTATTAAAAATCTGTTGAAATTCAGCAAGAATATACCAACTTGACAGTTTCATTGAACTAGTCACCACTTTTCCTAGTGCAAATTTCCTGGAAATTCTTGGTTAATTATGTCAACCCTTTTACCTCACATTTCTATGGACTTTTCTCTGTTTATGTTATTTTTATTATGGGTTGAAATTGGGAAATTGAAGGTTTGAACTTTGAATTCCATCTATCTCCAAGTTTCCATGCAACTGCGATGTATTTCCTATTTTTCCATGTACTTTGGACAACATTGACTTTATTTCTTCAATACTACACGTGCATTTTGTACCTGCGGAAAAGTCTTACCGATGGATTTGTTAAGGAAGGTGGCAAGGGCCGACGAATGGGGAAAAAACGAAAGGCGACGTATTCGTGAACAAGTCCATCTAAGAGCCTACAATGAAAATTCACAATTGAAAATGTGTGTCAAAATTATCAAAATTTTGACATTATCTATGTCGTAAGGTCTTTGCATCATGATTTCAATCTAGAATTGTGATATTCCGAAGAATCGACGTTAAATAGTAACAACATTGAAAATAATTTATATTCATGTCAACATTACATTGTATTATATATTAATTCCTCGAGCCAAAGTATGACTATCAGAATAAACATTGAAATTCACTCACTAGCATTATTAACTAATAATAAGTGTGAAAAATAATTTTCTCCTGTGAGAATCCGAGTTATAAGATTTCACTATATATGAATATGACGAAGAAATTTTCCAACAACAAGAAAAAGTGGGAGCATAATCAACATTACTTTTCCTTAAATTCTTTTTACTTTGTTTTTTGCAATTGTCTATCAATTATTAACCTTAAAGTCAGTCACTTGTCCATATGACACACTTTTCAATCACCTTTCCGAGCTTCCAATGGTTTCTACCTATCTCACTATTAACTTTTGTAATTAAACAAAAAAGTTAAATAAATAAATAAAATTAAACAAACAAGTTCTTATCATTGAATTTGATTATTTTGTTATTCCGAAGTTATATAAAATAAGAGAAAAAGTAAGCCCATGTTTGAACATTATTAAAATTTTCATTTTCATTTTCATTCTTTTATTCATTTTTAATCACACATTTTTTAATAAAATAATATTTTCCATCACATCAATAACTTTTCCTTCTTTTTCAATCATACATTCTCTATCAATTTACTATTCCAGAATACATTCTTCCAAAATAATGTGGCTCAAACACACCCTAAGTCCTAGAATTATAATAAAGAAACTTTTTAAGCTTCAATAGAACATTTTTTAAAAAAGTGATTTTTATGTGTTCACCCTTGTTTGATAAAGGTGATTTTTTTTTTTTGAATATATGATTTATAAATGGGAAAACGCTACAAGAAAACGTGAAAATATATTTTTTTTAAAAACAATTGCTATTAAAAATGAGTGTAAAAGAGAAGTAACTATAAAAAAAAAAAAAAAAAAAATCAAACAAGGGCTTAGGGCATCTCCAATGGAGACACCACTGCACCAAATTTTGGTGCAAAGGTGTCTCCAATGGAACACCGTCTTTTGCACCATTTTGAAAAATTGGCGCAAAGTGAACAGTGTTTACACATGGTGTAAACACTGTTCACTTTGCACCAAAACACCATAATGGTGCAAAGTCCAATTTGCCCTTCATTTTATTTGTGAAATTGAAAAGAATGATTGAAAGTTATTTGTGTCATTTGTATTATATAATTTTAATATTATTATTATTAAAGATATTATTAGTATTATTATTATTATTATTTGCATTTAAATAAATTTTAAATGTTAAAAATAATAATTACTCAATTAATTAAAATAAGAATAAAAAATTTTAAAATATAACTAACACGATTATTTATAGACAAATCAAGAATAAAGAGGCTCACATTGCACTTCGAAATGCATTAATCGATCATTTGTTGAAAGAACATACGAATTTCGAGAATTAAATTGAAATGATATTTTGACTTCATATTTAGGGGGTGTTTGATCCACATTATTTTGGAAGAATGTATTCTGGAATAGTAGATTGATGGATAATGTGTGGTTGAAAATGAAGGAAAAGTTATTGATGTGATGTAAAATATTATTTTATTGAAGAATGTGTGGTTGAAAATGAGTAGAAGAATGAGAATGAAAAAAATAATGTGTACCAAACA
>CAIGRF010409030.1:0-22713 GCA_903798235.1 Fraxinus ornus
TGATGGTGGTTGAATATTATAAAGTTTTTATACTTCAGAGACGTTTTTTCTGTGTTCTCGATGTTATTCTTGCATTCTCTCTTGTGAAATCTTTAATAGAACTAGCTCGCAGAATAATCTTTATTCTGTCCGGCGTCAGTTTCTCTCGAGTCATCATTTTGACAGTGTACCTACAATTTTCTCTTGTGCTTAAACTTGTAGCAAATATTGTTGCTTGCTCCAATTTCTAACTCAATTCGATGATGACATTACGACTACGCACAACAAGTACTTAGCTTGGCTTTTTAGCATCTTGAATAGTATTTTATACTAGGGTATGAGTTGATTTTGGATTTAGATGGTTGACTTGTTATAATATTAATATTTTTAAATTGTTAGATAAATATTTGTATTGTTGAGATATTGACATGCTTTGATTTTTTATATTTTTAGATTTTAAAATGGAACATAGTAACTAGCCAGCTACTTCATGATTAGCCTCTATTGGATGGGGATTAAAATCAGTTTTTTAGTAAATTTTGATAGAATTTGATAAAATGTTGTTGAAAAGTTGTGATTCAAATTAATTGTCGACTTTGATTTTAATTAATTTTTTGATTTTAATTTCTAACAAACAGGGGTGAAACAATAGAGCAAAAATGAATTTTCAAGCACTAACCAAATTTACAAATGAACAAATTCCAATTTAAATGCCAAAATATAAAGTTAACAAATGAAAACCGAAATAATTAAAATAGTTCACTACAATTTAAATCTAAAAATGAAAAAAGTAATCTCAAGATAAAATTAGGGAAATATCATATTTGGGTGGGTATGGTAGTGCCCCAAAGGTGTCATGTCACATCAAAATCATTGCGATGGTGGTTGGCAGTTAAAGCCTAAAGGGGAAGGGAAGGGAAGGGAAGATAGGGGACTGTTGGAGCCTTGGAGGTGGAGGCAACGAGAGAAAAGAAAATATGACATTAGGCCCGTTTGACACCCATTTTAGGGCGTGTTCGGTAGAGATTAAAATCAGATTAAAATTGAAAAATTAACCGTTATTGATGACTTTTATTAGACGAGTGAGACCCAATAACGATCATATTTTGAATTTTAATTGGATTTTAAACTGTACCGAGCAGGGCCTTAATCTTGTTCTCATTTTCATTTTTTATCTTTCTTTATTTCAATTACACATTCTCCAAATAAAATAATATTACACATAAATATAAAACTTTTCATCATTTTTTCATCACACATTCTCCCATCAATCATTATTCCAAAAATTCTAGGGCGTGTTCGGTCGTTTTTAAAATTCAATTAAAATTGAAAATATGGTCGTTATTGGGTCCTACTCGTCTAATAAAAGTCAATTATAACGAATAATTTTTCAATTTTAATCTTTATCGAACACGTCTTTATTCTCATTTTAATGAGATTCAAACACACACTAGGTTGTTAGGGTTTGAGATGTGACAACTAGTCACATCAAATGGTAAATAGTTTCATCATTAATAGCTTGAATTTTAAAAAAATATCTGCAAATGATATTCATTATAAATATAATTTCTAATTAGAAATAATATAATATATTACAATGAATTTACAAATATTATCCGCTTATTCACAATTTAATTTCGATCTATTCATAAATTAAAAACGTTATAAATTCTTCCCAAACGAAGAGATAGGGTAGGATGTAGTGCATTACTTTGGCTTATGATTTTTTTTTTCCTTAACTCAAGGTGTATATTTGAGTGTTTCAAATCTAGATAGAGAAAAATTGCTTTTATTCTTTGAATCACAAGGCTATTGTGTTGTAAATCTAGTGAATTTAAGCTATATAACGATATTTTTCGCCATAGAGGGAGGCGCCCAATAAAATTATGAGATATACATCACATTCATTTGAACAATAACCTCGACTTAGTTTTTCTATATATGAAAATGCCAGTTGATCTGACTTGACAGCTTGAATATCTGGAAGGGCCGTAAAAAATGGGGTCGTGTTAGCTTAACATAGCCAAATTTGCACATCTAATAAACACGATTAACTGTATAATTATCTCTATAAATTGTTTATGATATTCATGAATAAAGAATCTACCGTCAATCATAAGCATTTATTAATATTTTAAACATATGGAACAAAGTGTTAGTTTAACTTCATATGATTCTTTAAAAAATTTAAAATAGAGAAGATATGATGCCATAATCAAAATATAGAAAATTATGAAATTATTTAATGCTCCACCGCCTAAAAGGGCAAAGTCTACAATGTCCGATGCCATGTGAAAGATTGCCCACTTCCATAAAGGGAAATGTGTGTTTTTTTAAATTGGGCCATCTGATGTCATTATTGGATTCCCAACCCAGACAAAGTACGTACAATCAAGTGTCACTTTTTATTGTGGCAACTTATTGTTCAATAATGCAATAACTATTTTCAAAAAGTTAGAAGGCCTAAATTTTTGGAGAATGATGATATTTAGAGCCTGTTTGGGAGAGCTAAAAAATCGATTAAAATTGAAAATATAGTCGTTATTGGGTCCGCTCATCTAATAAAAGTCAACAATAACGGCTAATTTTTCAATTTTAATCCGATTTTAATTTCTACCAAACGAGCTCTTAGTATAGTTGATAATTGAATTTATCATATCACGTCACCTAAATTAGTGTTGTAGAATCATTAATGCTAGATAACATTATTCATTTTTAAATGATATAGGTAACATGTTAATAACAAGACAAATTTAATTTTACTATCACTTATTTAAGAAAATTAGTGCACACATTAGATATTTGATAAAAAAAGGATTTGACCTATGTGTGTTAAAGACGAGTAAAAAATTTCTCCCGTTTGGCACCCATTTTTTTTCATTCTTTTTCTGTTTCTTCATTTCAACTACACATTCTATCAATAAAATAATATTACACATAAACCTAAAAATTTCCTTTACTTTTAAACCACACATTCTTCCTTATTGCACTATTCAAAAACACATTTTTCTTGAAAAATGGGTGTCATAAGTTCACTAATCTCTAGCGTGGCACAATTCGAAGGTTCAAATCCCTCACTTTGAAGTACAATCAGTCCACTCAAGTGACTCAACACTATCTGTTCCAGTTGGTGTTGAGCCTAGACAGTATAGTTTTCTTACATTTATATAAGATCTGAATCTGATTTGAACGCTTTACTTAATTTCATCGAACCATTATTCTACAGAAAGCATCGATCAATGATGGAATAAACACTTTAACCAACCAATTACGTCTTTGGTAATTCTTTTTGAAGTAGTTTACACTGTGTTGCATTCAAAAACACTTGAATATGATGGGTGGGGATACGTAGTGCGACAATCCCGCAAAATATGCCTTTGAACCGATTATATGGAACATTTCAACGATTCTTCACATTATTATTGGTTTTTATTAATTTTTAAACTTCAGTTGGTTGATGATTTCATCTACCTTTTTTCTATTGAGTTTTGATGATAAAATTAAAGAAAAGGGCCCTCCCATTATAGCTATAATTTTGTGTTTGATGTGTTTTGGACTTTATTTCCAACTTTTCTAGAAATGAAACGTGTCGAACTCCATAATTTTTGATATATTTTCTTTATTTTCACGACTTCTTGCGTTTTATAGCTATTTGTAACTATATAACTTAGGCGATCCTCTCTTAACCGATGGACAAAATATGTTACAAATTTTCCCATTTCTTTAATTAGTAGCATGTTGAAAATACTGCAACTTTTCCATCATAACGATTAAATATATGTAAAGATTCTAAAAAAATTGAATTTTCGAGACATTTCCTCAATTTTATTTTGTAGTTACTTACTTTCACAATAGTTTATTGTTTATTAAAGATTCTCCTATAACACTATGAATTGAGCAATTTTCTTTATAAAAAAATAGACAGAAAGCTGTGGCAAATTTGAAGAAATAGTATCATCACCAAAAATTCATTGCTGATCATGTATTAATAAAAAAAAAGTAAAAATATCGATTTATACGACTCGCTAATTTTTTGTCACCAGAAAATTCGTCACTTCATTGTAACGAGATGCGACATTCTCCTAAATAGAATCATTCTTCTTTCGTCATGCCCATGAAGAAAAGCAAAAGTCCTTTCCTTGAAATGATTCCACTATGTGATATAGGATAAATATTATTAATGACATATACTGATGTAGTTTTAACCCGTTTGGTAGTGATTTTAATTTAGATTTTTATCAATTAATTTTAACCATATATTTAATGAGTCGCACAACTTTCAAGTACATATTTTACCCCTGTTTGGTACAAATTAAAAATTAAAGTGAACAACTAATTTTAATAATACATTTTATAAGATTTATAACTTTTCAACCCACATTTAATCGACTTTTATCAAAATCTACTAAAAATCTGAATTCAATTCCCACCAAACAAGGACTTCATCATTTTTATTAAAATCTGTTAAAAAACTGTTTTTAATATCCACCAAACTGGGACTTAGTAGTATTAGTTTCTTCATCTTCTTATTCTTCTCGACATGTAGAGAGAAACTAATCTCATCACAATCATGCTTTTTTTTTTTTTAAAAAAAAAAAACAATAAAATACATAAAATTGTATAAACCAACTTCTTGTGAAGTGCTTCAAAGTGAGGGGTACTGAATATTACGTGCTATAATCAATTAGGGATTTAACGGTAAGATTTATGTATTAAAATAAATGGAGCAAAGATAAATTAATATGTTTGTCTAATGTATAAATATAAATTTTCAAATTGATCTATAAGTGCTATCCACTTATTCACCATATATTTATAAGTTAAAATGTTTATATATTCTTCCCAACGGAGGAAAAATCACCAATTACTTTCGGTTTACTCTGTTTCACTAAATTTCCCATGTATATTTTCTTGTTTACATCATGATCACACACAAATATAGGGAAAATGATATATTATTTGAGGGAATCACAAAATAATTCTATTATTATTTTACATCTACACCAACACGATTCATTCTAATTATGATCATTGTTTCTGTTGACGTCGACAATTGTATAAACAAATTAATTCAAGCCAACTTCAAGTGTAAATAATGATTTATATTGATAATTACTTACAAACTACAAATATTTTTTTATCAAAGAAGATATTTGAAATATGAAGTTGTTAGACTTCATCTCCCTCTTTTCCCTAAGGATACTGTCCTCCTTTTTATAGGAAATGATGAACTTGTATCTTTCATATTTCTATCTTGTTAACAACAGTACCGAGTTAGGAACTTGTCTCAATGACTTAATTTCTGATTGGTTGCTATCAAATCAACGTATAGTATCGAGTTGGGAAGGTACGCCAATGGCATATCCTAATTGGTTGCTGAGGGATCGGCTTCATCAGATTATCATGAAGCCACTTTAAACGGGGTCCCCAAAAATTAATGAACTGTTTAGATAATGAAGCTATAACATATAATTGGTGGAATTGCTGGGCGCTCACGTAAATTATTCCAAATGTCATTAATTGATTGAATATTTTGACAACGTGTAAGGAATCTACAATTATTATGTCCTCTCAAACTACGACGATCATAAGTACGAGCTGACCTTACAGATCCGACTTTAATTTGGCATGAGCTAAGTGCATATAACAAACATACTTAATTTGGTCGTTGGTCGAATGTAAAGAGTTTCCAACAACTAATTAAATTTAAATCAAATAAATATTCTTTTGTGGTATCTAGTACTCTTACTCTTCCTAATGCTAATTTGTTTCAATAATTACCCTATCTGTAATAATGGGCTATCAGACTTTGCTGATCTCTATAAGATCCATCTACACAATCGGGCGTCTTAGAGTATCTCCAAGAGATTCTTTAAACATGAATGCTCTATATTTTAAAGAGTCAACATCTAAAATCATGTTCCAATACTCTTTAAATTAACATTTTAATTTAGAGAGTGTGTTTGACTCTTCAAATTTGAAGAGCCAAACCCACTCTCTATAATTAAATGCATTCAAAAAGTTTCAATTTTCAATGTAGGAAAACAATAAAATAATTTAAAGAAAACTAGTTAAAATAAAATATGAAGAAAAATAATAAATATTTCTTGGGAGTAGTAAAATTAAGTGTTAAATATAAAGAGTTTGTTGGTACTTCAAAATTTTAACTCTCTAAATTTATAGATGCTCTCCAAATGATAGAATATTCTCTTAAAAAATAGAGAGTCTCTTGGAGATGCTTTTACACTTCTACGATGGATTATAAGACCTTTGGCTATTTTATTTTTTATTTTTATTTTTATTTTTTTAGTGCTAGAATTGTATGACATAGAGAGATGTAAATTATGCAATTATTCCACATGAACATAAAGTTTGACATAATGACACATGACATTTCATTATTTGACCGTTTTAAATACAGACTTTCCCACCCATTTACTTTCCCCACGATCAATGTACCTGGCTAGATTCTTTCCATATTAGTGGTGAACCATTATCAGATTTGAAGTTTCGATTATTTTTAACAAGGATATATTCCACCCATTACAAAAAGATATCACTATGAAGATATGGATGAGACTTTTGGCATTTAGTCTCCCCAAAATATGCACCACCCAAAACAATTTCACGCGCAGAAATACATTCAACAAAGTTGACCAGAATCAGCAGATACAGATAAGGTGAGTGTTCTGAACATGATAAAGCATCAGAAATGGCCATTGGGTGTTAAAAAGATTTAGAGTTACAAGATGCATTGATAAAAGCAGTAGAAATTTATGGAGCCTGGAAGAGATGATGATCTTGATCAGAAGATAACACCTTTCTCTCTGTGACTGTCGAATGACCTAATATTTTTCCCTCTATATAAGATATTAATAAGACGAACCGTTTTAGACCTAGAGAAAAAGGAGAGCAAACCCTATTTGTTATAGTGAAATACTGCAGATTGCACTAAGAAAATAAGAAATTGAAACTCTCATATTAAAAATGAAAAAGTTTAAATTATGCATTTTTTACTTACTTTTCCTCTTCCATATATCATAGGGTTAATTATTTCAATAGTTATTGAACTTTTTCAATTGCTACTACTTAATAACTGAACTTAAAAACATATTTCAATGGTTACTGAACTTCTTCAAGTATTACTACATAACTTAAAAATATATCACAATAGTCACTTAACTATGCACATTTTTATCCATCCATCACTTAAATGGGAAAATCTGTTACATTCAACATACGGCGTCGACTTGAGTGATGGATGGATAACATGGTGCATAGTTGAGGGATCATTGAGATATATTTTTAAGTTCAGTTATGAAGTATTAACATTTGACAAAATTCAGTGATCATTGAGATATATTTTTAAGTTCAATTATTAAATAGTAACAATTTTTTTTCCCTCAAATCGACATATGTGAAAGAAGAAACGAAAGAAAATGAAGGGAAAAAATGAAAAATCAAATCGACCTCAGTTACCTTGACAATAATTCGAACATTTTTGTTCTGTTATGTAATTTTTCTCTGTCAATTTTGTTTAATGTTCCTACCATCTTTCTTTCAATCTTTTCATGCGAAATTTGAGATACAATGAATTGATACCAATTGATTCAAAAATCAAATGTACTTTTGGATAGTTGCCGATGAAGAGGATATGCTAATAGATGATTAAATGACTGCAAATCATTCACAGCCACCGTGTTACTCATCCATCACTCGAGTTGACGTCGTTTGTTGAACCTAACGGATTTTTCCACTTGAGTGATAGATGAGTAATACGGGGTATAATTCAGTGACCATTGAAATATATTTTTAAATTCAGTTTTGAAGTAGTAACACTTGACGAAATTCGTTACCATTAAGATACATTTTTATGTTCAGTTATTAAATAGTAAGACAAAGTTCTATGACCATTCAAATAATTATCGCATATATCACATATTATTATGCATGATAATNTATTCCACATGAACATAAAGTTTGACATAATGACACATGACATTTCATTATTTGACCATTTTAAATACAGACTTTCCCACCCATTTACTTTCCCCACGATCAATGTACCTGGCTAGATTCTTTCCATATTAGTGGTGAACCATTATCAGATTTGAAGTTTCGATTATTTTTAACAAGGATATATTCCACCCATTACAAAAAGATATCACTATGAAGATATGGATGATACTTTTGGCATTTAGTCTCCCCAAAATATGCACCACCCAAAACAATTTCACGCGCAGAAATACATTCAACAAAGTTGACCAGAATCAGCAGATACAGATAAGGTGAGTGTTCTGAACATGATAAAGCATCAGAAATGGCCATTGGGTGTTAAAAAGATTTAGAGTTACAAGATGCATTGATAAAAGCAGTAGAAATTTATGGAGCCTGGAAGAGATGATGATCTTGATCAGAAGATAACACCTTTCTCTCTGTGACTGTCGAATGACCTAATATTTTTCCCTCTATATAAGATATTAATAAGACGAACCGTTTTAGACCTAGAGAAAAAGGAGAGCAAACCCTATTTGTTATAGTGAAATACTGCAGATTGCACTAAGAAAATAAGAAATTGAAACTCTCATATTAAAAATGAAAAAGTTTAAATTATGCATTTTTTACTTACTTTTCCTCTTCCATATATCATAGGGTTAATTATTTCAATAGTTATTGAACTTTTTCAATTGCTACTACTTAATAACTGAACTTAAAAACATATTTCAATGGTTACTGAACTTCTTCAAGTATTACTACATAACTTAAAAATATATCACAATAGTCACTTAACTATGCACATTTTTATCCATCCATCACTTAAATGGGAAAATCTGTTACATTCAACATACGGCGTCGACTTGAGTGATGGATGGATAACATGGTGCATAGTTGAGGGATCATTGAGATATATTTTTAAGTTCAGTTATGAAGTATTAACATTTGACAAAATTCAGTGATCATTGAGATATATTTTTAAGTTCAATTATTAAATAGTAACAATTTTTTTTCCCTCAAATCGACATATGTGAAAGAAGAAACGAAAGAAAATGAAGGGAAAAAATGAAAAATCAAATCGACCTCAGTTACCTTGACAATAATTCGAACATTTTTGTTCTGTTATGTAATTTTTCTCTGTCAATTTTGTTTAATGTTCCTACCATCTTTCTTTCAATCTTTTCATGCGAAATTTGAGATACAATGAATTGATACCAATTGATTCAAAAATCAAATGTACTTTTGGATAGTTGCCGATGAAGAGGATATGCTAATAGATGATTAAATGACTGCAAATCATTCACAGCCACCGTGTTACTCATCCATCACTCGAGTTGACGTCGTTTGTTGAACCTAACGGATTTTTCCACTTGAGTGATAGATGAGTAATACGGGGTATAATTCAGTGACCATTGAAATATATTTTTAAATTCAGTTTTGAAGTAGTAACACTTGACGAAATTCGTTACCATTAAGATACATTTTTATGTTCAGTTATTAAATAGTAAGACAAAGTTCTATGACCATTCAAATAATTATCGCATATATCACATATTATTATGCATGATAATACAAATTGGACGTGTGCGTGAGAGAGAGAGAGAGAGAGAGAGAGAGAGAGAGAGAGAGAGAGAGAGAGTTCTAATAAAATATTGGACAGGACCATAAAAAGATAAACCCAAATTTATTCGGGTCTCCAGACGTAATGGAAGTGGAACCATCTCCTTTTCCATCCTATATAAAGCACAGCGCACCATTCATTTGTTCACGGATCACATCAAAAGCAGCGTTCCTTTCTAATGGAACAGTACACACTGTAGTGCAGTTTAGGGTTTCCAAAGTTAGGGTTCTCTACAGAAACGGCTTCTTATACACGACACCTCCCCCCACCTCTATTGAGGGTTTCCAAAATTAGGGTTTCCTCTGAAGCAACAGCTTCTTCATGATGCTATTGCTATATATGGAAGAACCTTTAATTGTCAAAGGGTAATTAAGGGAGGTGACAGAAGAGAGTGAGCACACATGGTGTGTTCTTGCATGATATCATCCATGCTTGAAGCCATGGGTGCTCACTCTCTATCTGTCACCCACCACTCACTCTCTCTCTCTCTCTTCTCTCTCTCTCTCTCTGTATTGTTCATTATTTAATTCTTTCTTATTTTCAGAATATAAATCTTGCCATGTTAACGTGTATGATTTTCTGTTTCGGTGTATTGACACATTTTTGATTGTCTGATGGGTTAACAGCATAAAGGCTCTCACAGAATTACAGTTTTAAAATTGGTACTAATTTTTGACTTTAGCCAGTTGGAAATAATCGTATTGGTCCTTTCTGTTACCACTTCTTGGAGACCATATCAAACCCTCCAACATGCCGGTAAACTTATCTATTTTATCTACCAGAACAGCCAACTCCCTCCACCTTCTCTGTCCTCGCATCATGTCATCCATCCTGCAATGATAACAACGGAACATAAATTAAGCAACCGTAGAACAGCCTTTTCATTTAATTGAGTTTATAACTATTTTTTTTCCAGTAATATAACTAAGATAATTTGGCTCAAAGATCCAGGCTAGAGAATGACTAAATAAACTGTAGAACAACCAAAACCTTAGGTTGATATGCAAGCAGAGTCACAGTCACAGCCGCACCACCACAACCACTGCCACATCCGATCGACAACCATAGCAATCGCCTCCACCATCTCACCATCACAACACGTCAACACCACAACCTCACCGCCGCCGCCGTCGCCACCACCAACCCAACACAACACAACACAACCACAAACCACCATCAACACCACAAAAATACCAAAATCACCACCAGATTTCTCCACTCCAGCAGAGATGACGCATCTACACAGAGGCTCCGGCTGAGCAGATCTAATTAGAAAGAACGAAATCGCCCTGCCGTCGTGAGCTCTGCCGTCACACTCACCTATCGCCGGTGATGGTGAGAAGAGAGAAGAGGAGAGTGACGGTGAGAAGAGAGAAAGAAGAGAGAAGGAGGAGGAAAATTAAAATGAAAATGATTAGGATTTAGGATGAAAATTGTACAATTAATATCTAATATTTAAAATAAAATATCTGATTTTTGAAAAGTGAAACTTTTAATCTGATTTTTGAAATTGAAAGTTTAAAAATCTGGTTTGGTGTAATTTCCTCTTTTATAATTCTCTTGGTAATTTGACCAAAGAATCTTGTCAATATAGAGAAGAGTTCTCAAGTTTTTGAGATTTAAAGCTTTGAAAATCTAATAGACTTAAAAAGATTGATCTTGCATTGTTCACTCTTCATGACCGTACCTAACTTTTTAATATAAAATTGGAGCAAAATCTTTTTAGGGTAGTACATCACTTAAAGCTAAATTAACCACTCTATACGAAGAGATACAAACCAGTAAACCCTTATATGGGATTATCAAAGTTAAAGGAGCTACAACTAATGAAGATCTCTAAGCATGTTTAAGAGTGCTTTTTCGAACTTATAGTTGATCAAACATCATTTTTATCTACACGTTCTTAGGACCCACAACTTTTCTTTTTTAGTCTTGAAGATGGAGATGGAGGAATGGCATTTTCAAATCCATATTGATCACATAATGATTCGAGTTCTTTGCGATTCTCAAATCTCTTTGATTTGAATTTTGTTTTGAGTTTGAGATCATTACATAATGTTAACCCTTTTTTATTGACAAAATTAATAAATTTGCCATAAGTTAGAAGAGCATATGAAATTGTGCCATGATGTTGAAGTTTGATAGAATTCCTTACTCTTTCTGCAAAGAGTTTAGGAAGTCTAGAGATAAACCTTTGTTTCAAAAAGGACTGATTGCAATCTTCCCGAAATAAGACTTTGGTAAGGAACATATCCTTATACCAGTGAAAATCATAAAGTTTTGGACAACTAAGATTTAATAAAATCTTAGATGTTCTGCCTTGAAGAAGAGTAGGGGGTACTGATAAAATGTGTTGAGGATTGACCTAAATTATAGCGGGTATTGGAATCTAAATTGGAGTGGTCTTTAGTGATGGCAACGGGGTGGGGCACCCCGCACCCCCGCCCCGCCCTGCGCCCCGCCCCGTCTTTGACGGGGCGGAGCGGGGACGGGGGCGGGGCGGATTTTTGCCCCGTTTAATGCTCCATTTAGTTTTTTTTTTTTTAACCAAAAATCTCCAATTAAATACAATGTCAAAATTTAGTAATCCAAAGCAAATAATACTTAAAATAACTACATCAATATCTAAACCAAACAATTAAAACAAACAATGTCCAAAATTAAACAAACAATATTCAATTTTTTTTTTTAACTAGGCGGGGCGGGGCCCCCTCGCCCCACCCCGCCCCACGACCCGAGGCGGGGCNCACTAGTTGGACGCTCAAACAAGCCCAATAAACAACAATCAAAGACTCGGTCGCTCACCTGGCGTCAGGGGCTGGGGGGGACCCCCTCAATTTTTGGACAAATGTTTTTTTTATTTAATTTTTTTTAGTTATATGCTAAGTTCAACCCAAGAATAAAGCCCAATTTTTTTATTTTTTTTATTCGCATTTTTTTAATTTACCAATTTTTTTTAGTTATTATGATAACTTGTTTATGTGTACTGAGAATGATGTATTCGACAGGATTGATGATGATGTATTTATACAACGTTATCAAAATATGAGAACTCGAAAGAAACGCCTGTAAGAAAGTATGATTTTACTAAATTAGAGATTAATACTTTCTTTTATACGTTTCCTAATTTTTTTGTTAAGTCTTCGTACATTAATTTAACTTCTTTTGTTTCCTTTCTCTAGCACAAATTACCAATTTTCCTTGTTTTAACAGATAATGCTTCAAAAAAAAAATTTCGGGAGCGCTGCCCCCGAACCCCCCACCCCTTCTACTCTGGAACCCCCCTAGTTTGGCTCCGCCCCTGCCTGGCGTGCCTTGTTACTCGAGCATCGGGGCTATTGCCAGCAATTTTCCTATCTTGTTTGTTCCATAACAAAATGTTTGAGAATTAAAAATATAAGAGTATTGAAACTATCATTTTGATGTTAATCGTTGGTAGCTTGAATGTCTTTGTTATGATCGTTGATAGTAAGATAGTTATTCATCATCTTTTAAGCTGTTTAATGAAACCCCAAACTAAATTACTGAAGGCGGTGACTGGAGTAATAATTTAGAAGTTTTGGATTTTGTCCTTTCAATTTATTGATTTGAGATATCTCATTTTCAATAAATTGAGTTTCAAGTTCTTCTAGTATATTTTTAAAAGTTCTAAGTTTGGAAATTTGATTTGCAAGTTCTTGCAAAATACTAGATTTAGCAGACAATGAGTCTTTTTTCAATTTTGGAGTAAGTTTTGAATAAATAAATTCGAAGATTATATCTAAATGTTTCTTCCCATATTTTTTAGATGAGGAGACCCCAAGCTCTGAATTGGCTTCAATTCTAGATAACTGAGCACAAATAGATTGAAGAACAATATTGGTATAATTGTTCTGTGATTGAGTATTTTTTATATCTTTTGTTGTAGTGCTAGAATCTTCTGGCCTATCAACAGGAATTTGTTTCAGAGGTGATGCAATAATTTCGGTGTTTCTATGAGAAACAACTATTTCTTGCATCGGAAAATGTTCACATTAAAACTTTGATTGGACGGAGTCTTCCATGTTTTTTTATTAACATGGGTATTTTGAATATATTTATTTTTAGCAATTTTTTTTTTTTTTTGTCAAAAACTTTGAAGTGTGCCCATTCAAAAAAATTTAATTCTTCAGAAGAATAAAAAAAATATTCCCATAAAGATTCAATTTCTTCATTTGTAAATATCTTTTTGAGAGCGACGAATTTTTTTGACGGATAGGGTTTGATCAATTCTGAATTCATTTTTTTCTATCAATTGTTGAAGAAATGACATTATACTAACTATCCAATCTTTCTGATTGATTAGGCAGCATATGTGACAAAGTAGGAGAATCAAGCTGTTCTGATTCACTATCTTTATTAGGAAAATATTGAGTTTTTGGAATAGTTAAGAGTAAAATCAACTCCTTTTAATTTATGAGAGGAAGTTGAAAACCTCACAAATGGAAAATGATTTTCAGATATGATCTCAGATCTGGAAGGATAGGGACCTTCGGAGATTGTTTGATGTAGAAGCTTTATAAAAAATACCTTATCATGTCCATCAAGAACTAAAATAATTTGATCAGAAGTAGATCGAACAGGAACTTGAATTGAGTTTTAAGCATTTTCAAAATTCCATTTAAGTCTGTTGACACTCTAAAAATGCAGTCCAAGATTAAAGGCCCAGATGAGAGGCCCGATTGAGGAACTTAAGATAGAGGCCTAATAGGAACCAGTTTAAAGGCCCAAGATGAGAAGCCCAATTGGGGGGTCTAAGATAAAGGCCTAGTAAGAATGATCAATAAAGGTAATAGAAGTCCAAGGATAAAGAAGCGTCATCGCCCAAGTTGAAGAACGAACAGAGGCTGAGCAAATGAAGGGCCATGCGACCCAGAGTGATGATCCAGTTATCGCCCAAACCTTCGAAGTCGCCCAGGGTAGAATACATCTAAAGCATTATGGTCAACTAATCCAACAGTTATGGAAGCAGTTATTAAACGGATTCGACATGCCCCACGACTTGAAGATAGACAGATAAAAGGCAAGAGTAATGACGACAGTTATGAGGTAACTCCTCCCCTACAAATCGGTCGTTATAAAGAAAGTGGATAAGTTACAAAGTGATTGGGTAGTTCCAAGCGGTTTCATCATCCAACAATCATCAAGGGAGTATAAAAGGAAGTGAAGACATAGAGAAAAGCCCCCCGAATAAAAAACTCTCGACCAGAGAATATGTAATTTTCATTTCTTAGTTTAAATTTAAATCCTTCTTTCAGTACTCGTGTGCTTGCGCCCCCTGGAGGCATTTTGTCTATTTCTAATTATAAATCTTCACCAGTAAATACACCCTTTTTTGGGACTTCGTCTCAAAAGGTTTGTTCCTTACACAATCTTCTGATCCTTTCTTTAATTGTTGGCGAACTGAAAAACCACGAAACAAAGTCCTTTAGATTGAAAGTTTCATGGTATCCTTTTAATAATCATGGTATTTGAATGAAGAAGATTGACCACCACCAAAAGGCTTTCTTCCTTAAGAGATGAGCGAAAAGCTCGAATATTAAGTTAGAATATTCATAAGCTTGTAATATATTCGATATATTACACATATATATCTGTCAGAAAGAAAAAAAAAATTATGTAAATGGATATGTTATTGCTGCTGGAATAACGAGCAAACCAATGCAAAATAGACTGAATATTTTCATTATAGATTCTTGGGAAGGACGGACGGATTTTTAGTCTAAAGATAGCTATATTTGATACCACTGTCAACTAGGAATGAACATAATATGTTGCTGCACAAGATTAAGTAAAGAACTTGAGAAAATGGAGAATTGTTGGTACATTTTTCATTCGAATCCAGGGCTTTGTTTACCCATTTGTGCATCAGAATTAAGCCTAAAATCTGGAGGAAATATCTTATCCGCAATGACTAGTTCAGCCACAGTTTAACTAATAATGACTTACTCAACTAGTGCCAAAAAAAAAAAAAAAAATACACCCATCACCAAGGACTTGGTCACCAAGCACTATACACGTTCGGGTAAATAACTTAAAGAAATAACTGAGTTTGTGAAACTCTACGTGCTAAATTTTCAGAGATAATTACTATTAGATTTTTTTTTTTATAGAAATAAAATTAGATGGTAATTGATACTATTGATCCACTCATTTAAAAGTCGAAGCTATTAAAGATGAGATGAGTTTATTTATTTAATCTAATGTTAAATTCATATGTCAAAAATTCATCTCTTTACACAAAAAAATTATTCGTTATTCATTAAAATTTTACATGTGAAATTTTGATAATAGGAACCCTATGTCGCGACTTCGGTCTTTTTTAATACTAAGCAAATATATGATTTAAAAGTTTGAAATATTAAAAAAATAGATGATTCATTTATCTCATCTTAATTCTAAAAATAGACTCATTGAAAATTGTCTTTATTACAGGAACTTTAGAAAAGGATGGAATTGAAGACAATGAACGTCGTGTCATAACAACTCATCGTAAAAATTAAGTTTGGTCTTCAATACAATTTTATTAAAAAGTTATTTATAAAATATTCTGCACAAATATAATATTTTTTAATATACACTTTAATAACTCGAAATATGCGTAAACCTATTATAATTTGCACAGTATTATATATAATTACAACCTAAAACTTGGCCCAAGTATTAGAGAATGAGGCTAAGCCTGGAAAAAAAAGGGTAACAATACAATTTTAAACGTGATAATTTGCTTTATCTTAACATTAAAAGTTACTTATTTTTCAAAGTAATTATTGCTTAATGTGCATATAATCAACCTATTATTTCTATAGAAAAAAGAAGAAATTTAAAATTTAACTCTCTCACTTCGAAATAAAATTTAAAAGCTTAATATTGTAAAGAAAGAAAGATGGAGAAAATAGTTTTTATATTGAGATTATAGATATTGAATCCATTTCACATTATAAACCTAAACTATACATGAGGAGATAAGATTATACGGTTTGAATATAAATCAAGTTGTTGTGTGACATATACATAATAATAAATAATGATTTATCAACATATGATGTGACGATATTTAGTCCTTGTTTGGTGGGGGATTAAACTCAAATATTTAGTAGATTTTGACAAAAATCAGTGAAATGTATGGTCAAAAAGTTGTCTCATAAAATGTGTGGCTAAAATTAATTGTTAACTTTGACTTAGATTAAAATCTAAATTTTAATCTTCATCAAACATGAGCTTAATTGGATCAAAATCTCATCAATCAAATAATTTCCTCACTTGCATTTTGAGACCTCATCATTATGTAAATAGTTATGTACGATGAGTATTTTCCTAAATCAAACTACAACAGTTGAGCCAAATTTGTTAACTATATCTCATTGAGGTTTATATTCTTGTTGTGAGCGTGATCCTTGCAAAAACGAATACGTGTGGCTTCATCCGAAGCTAATGACTTATCCTTAACAGGCACTCGGAAGATGGAGCCCTCATTGATGATTCCAATCTTGTGATGGAGCTCCAATGTTGTCATGGAAAATAGTAGACCCTTAGGAAATTGCACCCTAAGTTCAAGGGAAGGGGCAAAACACAATTAAAATAACAAAGCCGTGAAGAAGCAAAATATATATGGTCACTTAGGGTACAATAATCGGCATGCCAACAAGAAGACAATAAGTGGGCCAAATAAACCATCCACTAAGTGAGGAACCGGGCCATGAGCAACTCTAATTAATTAGACTACTTTCAATGGCCCCAAATAGTTTTAGAGTCGGGTCATCAGTCTTAGGTATCGATACAATACTTATCCAACATCGATTTTACATCATTGTTCGAATTTATGGGTATAAAAAAACTCAACAAATCTTCACCTTGATATCCAATCAATTTGCAAGTAACCAAAACGCACAGTTTATACTTGCATAATCAAGGTAACCAATAAAATTGGTATCACAGACCTTACCTCGTGTTTTGGACCCAAAACACATATCATACCGCTCCATGTACTCACTAAGGCTAAGATCAAGAATGCCCAAGTAGAAGCAGATAATCACAGCAATCAATCAAGATCAAATAAACATGCGATTAAGATATCATATATGATAACATAGATCTTTTCAGAAAAACACGTTCACACAGAATAATAGATTAACACCAAGTTAATCAACAGGCTAACACATATACAACAAATGCAAAAATGATCCCATAGAGAAGATCTCACCACACTTATCCTATCTCATTCTGTGTTGCTCCCACATCGAGAACACATATTTCACATCATCGCCCACCATACTCAGTAGACTAATCACTCAACACATGTCAAACTGATAAGCTCAATAGATCCTAAGTTCTTGGGATAATCCTCTATCACCACATTACTTCTTCNTATAGATATTGAATCCATTTCACATTATAAACCTAAACTATACATGAGGAGATAAGATTATACGGTTTGAATATAAATCAAGTTGTTGTGTGACATATACATAATAATAAATAATGATTTATCAACATATGATGTGACGATATTTAGTCCTTGTTTGGTGGGGGATTAAACTCAAATATTTAGTAGATTTTGACAAAAATCAGTGAAATGTATGGTCAAAAAGTTGTCTCATAAAATGTGTGGCTAAAATTAATTGTTAACTTTGACTTAGATTAAAATCTAAATTTTAATCTTCATCAAACATGAGCTTAATTGGATCAAAATCTCATCAATCAAATAATTTCCTCACTTGCATTTTGAGACCTCATCATTATGTAAATAGTTATGTACGATGAGTATTTTCCTAAATCAAACTACAACAGTTGAGCCAAATTTGTTAACTATATCTCATTGAGGTTTATATTCTTGTTGTGAGCGTGATCCTTGCAAAAACGAATACGTGTGGCTTCATCCGAAGCTAATGACTTATCCTTAACAGGCACTCGGAAGATGGAGCCCTCATTGATGATTCCAATCTTGTGATGGAGCTCCAATGTTGTCATGGAAAATAGTAGACCCTTAGGAAATTGCACCCTAAGTTCAAGGGAAGGGGCAAAACACAATTAAAATAACAAAGCCGTGAAGAAGCAAAATATATATGGTCACTTAGGGTACAATAATCGGCATGCCAACAAGAAGACAATAAGTGGGCCAAATAAACCATCCACTAAGTGAGGAACCGGGCCATGAGCAACTCTAATTAATTAGACTACTTTCAATGGCCCCAAATAGTTTTAGAGTCGGGTCATCAGTCTTAGGTATCGATACAATACTTATCCAACATCGATTTTACATCATTGTTCGAATTTATGGGTATAAAAAAACTCAACAAATCTTCACCTTGATATCCAATCAATTTGCAAGTAACCAAAACGCACAGTTTATACTTGCATAATCAAGGTAACCAATAAAATTGGTATCACAGACCTTACCTCGTGTTTTGGACCCAAAACACATATCATACCGCTCCATGTACTCACTAAGGCTAAGATCAAGAATGCCCAAGTAGAAGCAGATAATCACAGCAATCAATCAAGATCAAATAAACATGCGATTAAGATATCATATATGATAACATAGATCTTTTCAGAAAAACACGTTCACACAGAATAATAGATTAACACCAAGTTAATCAACAGGCTAACACATATACAACAAATGCAAAAATGATCCCATAGAGAAGATCTCACCACACTTATCCTATCTCATTCTGTGTTGCTCCCACATCGAGAACACATATTTCACATCATCGCCCACCATACTCAGTAGACTAATCACTCAACACATGTCAAACTGATAAGCTCAATAGATCCTAAGTTCTTGGGATAATCCTCTATCACCACATTACTTCTTCCAACCTAAATGGATAATGGGTCTCTACCTAACAGAAGTGATAGAAGTGTCTCTCTCACATTCCACCTGATCAGTATCTCTTCTCAGATAAATGATTCCAACATTTGATCACCTCTCCACTCGTGATCCAAATGCTATACTCCACATCCCTGGTACAAAACCACCAATGTACCCCTAAGCATCTATACTTCACCTTAGCAAAAGATATACAACACACTACTAATGTATCCCAAACCACTATGCATGCAAACACCAAGTAATAAGATCACTCCAATTCATGCCAATGCACATATCAAATACATTGAAATGCAACATATAATCATGTAACGGAATTGAGCAATCACACACATGCAAAAAATGATTACACACGGATGCACATGTAGTAACTAGGTTTACACTCGATAAATCTCACTGGGGTCATCACTCGACCTTATAGCCAAATTCTCCACACCTCTAATCTTACTATTCTGCTTATCCTTTTCATTCTTGGGACAATCCCTAATAAAGTGTCCAGCTTTACCATAAGTGTAACATCGTCTACCACTAGACTTGTCCCATCTTTTGTCGACTAAAAAAAAATACAAGACCGAAGACGTCGAAACTAAAAAGTTTATTGTGGAAAAGTTCTCGGACTACAAAATGGTAGATTCTAAGATCGTCATTAGTCAAGTGCAAGAGTTACGGCATATGTTTACGGCATGCAATTGACGCGTGCCGTAAAAAGTCTCTTTTTATGGCGTGCAAAAAATGTGTGCCGTAAATGATCAATTGCATGAAGTATTTACGGCGTTCATTTTATGCACGCCGTAAAAAAAGATTTTTTACGGCGTGCATTTTCTACAAGCCGTAAAAAAGTATTTACGGCGTGCACAATGCACGCCGTAAAAAGTCGGCAAGTATTTACGTCTTGCATTGTGCACGTCGTAAAAAGTGGCCCAATTATTTATTTATGGCGTGCACCATGCAAGCCGTAAAAAGTAAGCCAAAGTATTTACAGCGTGTACAATGCACGCCGTATAAAGTGGCCCAATTATTTGGCCCACTCCTCCCCCCCTTTACAACCAAAACGAGATTTGAAACCGAGAAGCCCTGCATCCCTAGTTTTGCACGGTGCACGCCCCAAACCCTTGCATCTACGGTCCACGCACGTCCCTATTGATGCTACTGGTGGATTGGTATGAAGTCTAACCTACAGTCCACAGAACCAGGACCAGCAGCAGCGAACGCGACGGCAACCAAGTCTGCAAGTCAGTAGGTGAGTTTTCTATAATTTCTATTGCCTATTGGTATTCAATATTCATCTGGTAATGGTTGTACTGTAGTAGAGTATATGTATATGCAATGGGTAACTATGAGTTCGAGATTTGGGGAAAATTTCGATTTTGGCATGATGAATCCCAACGTTCTAGTTTCATCTTTTGTCGAAACTAAAAAGAAATACAAGACCGAAGACGTCGAAACTAAAAAGTTTATTGTGGAAAAGTTCTCGGACTACAGAATAGATTATAAGATCGTCATTAGTCAAGTGCAAGAGTTGTAGGTTATCCTACATGATATTCATGTGGAGAATATATCTCTAAGTGAATCATTTTAAGTGGCTGCAATCATTGAGAGACTTCTGCCTATGTGGAGGGACTTCAAGAACTATCTCAAACATAAACGCAAAGAGATGAACATTGAAGAACTTGTGATCCGATTGAGAATTGAAGAAGACAATTGTAGTTTGGACAATCGTATCGGAAACAATATACCACAAGTAAAGGCCAATGTGGTATAATCCAACAACAAAAGCAAAAAGAGGAAACATTCTGTTGAGTTTTCAAGAAAGAACACAAAGAAGTTCAAGGACAATTGCTACAATTGTGAAAATGCTGGACATCGTTCTTTGATTGTCACAAATCGAAGAAGCAAGCCCAAGCGAATATCACCGAATCTGATGCCATATCAAATGGTATATCTGATATGAATTTGTTGGCTGTTGTATCCGAATGCAATAATGTTGAAAACCCCATGGAATGGTGGGTTGATACGGGTGCTACTCATCATTTATGTGCCGATAGAGAGATGTTCACTTCTTATACTCCAACCGAGGGAGAAAAGCTGTTCATGGGGAACGCATCAACTTCAAAGGTTGAAGGACAAGGTAAGGTAATATTGAAGATAACATCGGGGAAGGAACTTAGCCTCAACAATGTTCTTCATGTGTTGGATATTCGCAAGAACTTAGTTTCGGGTTCTTTGTCAAGAAAGAATGTCTTCAAATTAATCTTTGTATCGGATAAGTTTATACTTACTAAGAATGTCATTATATTGAGACTATACTTAAAAAGTTTAAGGTGTATGACAATAATCCTATTGAGACACCAGTTGACTTGGGAGTACATCTAGCCAAGAATACCGATGAGCCTATATATCAATTGGAGTATGCACGCGTTATAGGCAGTTTGATGTATGTCACTAATTGTACGCGTCCGGATATAGCATACATAGTCAACAAATTGAGTAGATTCACAAGTAATCCGAACAATGTACATTGGAAGGCGTTGAACCCAGTTCTTAGATACCTAAGACACACTGTCAATTATGGATTACTACTCAAGATATCCTGTGGTGTTAGAAGGATATATCGATGCAAATTGGATATCTAACACGAAGGATTCGAAGTCTACCAGTGGTTATGTGTTTACTATTGGAGACGAAGCTGTGTCCTGAAAATCATCTAAGTAAATGTATATAGCTCGATCCACGATGGAGTCTGAGTTTATTGCTTTAGATAAAGTCGGAGAAGAAGCGGAATGACTTCGTAATTTCCTTGAAGAAATTCCATGTTAGGGAAAATTGGTTCCAGCAATTAACATACATTGCGATAGTCAATCGGCAATTGCAAGGGCACAGAATAACATGTATAAGTCATGGGTTGGATCAATCAACATCAATAATTCATGGATTTTCTACTCAATTAGAAATTTTTATCCTAACTCTCTAATCAGAGGATTTAGCAATTCAAATCAATTTAATTCCACAAGTAATTCTAGAATTTAGATTTCCTAGATCAAATTCCCACTTTTGTTTATTGAAATCAGATTTAAAAAGCAACCATATATTTTTAACATATAGTAGTAATTGAATTACACCAATAAAGTATTTGGAATTTAAACTCAAACCAATATTTCAATTGTTCAATGGAAGAAACATGATCAATTCCACGAAAAACTTAATAAAAGTTAAGTCAAACTCAAAACTAATTCATAACGAGGAAATATAAACCCTAGAATTGTTT
>CAIGRF010409030.1:25418-47303 GCA_903798235.1 Fraxinus ornus
TTGTTTGTTGTAGTGCTACTCACACAAGAAGATAATCGTTGTATCTTGGGAGTGGATTGCCATAAACCGTAGGCACCGTTGTGGGGCAAATTCGACTTAATGATAAAGTGTTCAACACTTGCCTCGACTTTGATTTTATTACTGCTATATTGCACATTTGAGGATTTATTTGGAGTTCATTTCCTACCGTTACTCTGCCGAAATTTCTATAGATTTTTAAAGGTATTTTGTAGTTTTTCCCCGCGTTGTTTGTCACTCCTTACACGAAACATATCCAACATATTGTACGTATCAATTTAAGTTCGAATTGATCAAAATTATGCTAAACTCGAAATCCTTATGGAAACGATATTCTTTCATTCATCATGACGGTTATTTATCAACAAATCCATATGCTAGCATGATTTCAACCTACCAAGTTTTTCACGTTGTCGAAGACTAAGATATTTAGCGTGAATTCTATTAATTCTTGATTAGATTCGAATTTTCTTTTTGTTTCTCTTTTGTTACTTTTAATCTCTTTCTTGTTAATACTCCATTGTATTTGTTTTGATCTTTTCAAGTATTTCCATTGGATATATGCGAAATTCGGAAGATCTATACCTCCTTTCATTTGATTCCAAGATCGAGAGAACTTTCAGAAAATCTAGAAAGTAACAGAAATACACAAGTGAGAAAGAGCAGGAAGATATAATGGCTGACGATCAAATTGAAATTTATCCACGAGTTGTAGTTGATGAGAAAAATTTTCTAGTTGAAGAAATTATAACTACACCAGTGGCACAAAGTCAGTCAATTACTATGTATCCCCTATATCAGCTGCCAAACTTTCAATTTTGACCCAATGTCATCTACCTATTCCAGGATCATCTAAAGTTTTATGAAAATCCACACGGCCATATTTCTTGCTTTGTAGAGATATGTAGTCACTTAACCTACCAGGGTGCTAATGATGATGCTATCTAGATGAGATTATTTCCATATACGCCACGAGATGGAGCAAAGGAATGGCTAGACTCACACCTGGTGAGCAGTATCACTACATAGAATGGTACAAAAAAATCTCCATCAAGTACTTTCCACCAGCTTAGTTGCAAAATTGAAGTACAATATACTCATATTCAGACAATTGACTCAAAAAGTTTTCAAAAAGCGTGGGAGGGATTCAAGGAGTTATTGTGAAAATGCTCTAATCATGATTTCAATAAAGGGACTCTAGGTCCAATACTTTTATACAGGGTTACTTCTACTCAGTCGATCTACAGTTGACTCATCATCCAATGTATCAATTAAAACAAGGGTATTCCATGAAACATATGCATTGTTTGATATGTAAAGGTCAAAGAACTATTAACTTACTCTTTTTTTTGGGTAATTTATGAATTGTTCATAAATCATTTGTAAATGGTCAAACTTTATTTTCTACCACATATTTCAATGGACCTATAAGTACTATCCGTATGTCCATCACCCATTTTATCTATTTATAAATTAAACTTATCATAAATTCTTAGATTTTATGTTTCTTGATCTATATATGAGTAGGATGTAGTGCATTACTTTGACTTTTGTGTGTGTGTGTTTTTTATTTTTATGTTATTTGATCATTCAGTACTTTTTGTAGACAGTTTTATGAAGGCTAGATGTGTAAATTTGAGCGTTATAGAGTCTAGACATTATAACTCAAAACTCTTATAAACACTGCTTCTATTCTTCATTTCACATGGCTATTTTGTCGTAAATCTAATTAAAATGTATTTAAACTATATAGTGATATTTCTCATCGCAGAGGGTGGCACTTAATAGAATTGTGAGATAAACTTTACATTCATTTTAATAATAATATTAATAACCCCGATTATATATATATATATTAAAAGCCGAGTTTAAAAGCCATTGTAGATGCAACAGTATTTAATGAGCAATCATTGTTCATTTTCAAAGTTTTTCTCTACTCGTTCCTCCAATTTTATTTTATTCACGCGTTCTCCAATTTTATAATTTCCTCCATTTCCATATTCTCTGGTGTAAAATGAGCAATCACTGTTCATTTTCCAAGTTTTTCTCTACTCGCTCCTCAAATTTTATTTTATTCACGCGTTCTCCAATTTTATAATTTCCTCCATTTCCATATTCTCTGGTGTAAAAGCACAACCAATCCTAAGGATCCATAGGATTAGTAGTAGATCCAAACAACATTTGAGTCTTTGATTTGGATGTAACATATTTTCTGACCTTATTCATGACCATGAAGTGCTTTTATCAACATGAGGAGGATATAGCATCTTTATTATCAATCATGGGTATGGGCCATGTGTCGAATTTCTCTCTCTCTCTCTCTCTCTCTCTCTCTCTCTCTCTCTCTCTCTCTTTTTCCCCCTTTTCTTCCTTCATCTTTTGCTGGCTATAAATCTAGAGTCGCCGTCGAGAAGGTGAAGAAAGGTAGCGGTGCTAGGGTTTCCCTTCTGTTTCTTTCTTTTTTTTTTTCCATTTTCTTCTTTTTTTGAAGACAGATTTCATATAGTGCTACTCAGTGCTCAATTAAGTCCAAATTACAATCAAACCTCTCATTTTTAATGTTATATAATAATTAGTAATCCCATAATCAAAGCTAAACCCCATAACTCTATTTTATTCATATTAATCCCCTATTCAATGAGTATTCCCTTCTTCGTGAATGGTTGATTTTGGCCTTATCTTCAATTAGTGAAAAATTGGACTATTTTTGGTCATATATTGGTACTGCGAAGCCCAATAGCTTGGAAGTTGAAACGACGCAAAGTTCACTAAAGTATGTCAATTGGTCCAGCCTCTCTCTCTAAATTTTTCTTCGAAGCTCAGTATCATCGAATCTAAAGATACAAGATTTTATGTGTATATAAGTTGTTTTCTTGTGTATATGCTTAAAAAAATGACGATGTACTTTAAATAGTTAGGTATTTATTCACTGCATCATTTTTCTTCTCGTTTATAAACCCATATATTTAGAATTATAGACCCGGAAAAAAATGTTTGTTCACATAACACGAGCAACCTTTCAAAATACCGTTCAATTCACGAGTAGGGAAAAGCTAAAGTGAATTGAAACATCCTCATTGTTTAGTAACTTAACTGAGCCACCATGGGAGGAATTTTCGGTATATTTTCAGCTCCAGGAATACCACAAACAAGCTGCCAAAGCATCCCATTATCAGGTTTCGTAATATCACCTAAATCTTCAAGGTTACAATCCTCCTGTGACTGCCTACTTCGCTAATAATTTCCAGAGAAACGACATTTTCCTCAGTAGACAACTCTAGGCTATTCAAATTGTGAAAAGGTATGGCAACATTCCACTTTCGGAATTCATCTTCTCAGGTGAGGAGCATGCCACGGGGATCAATAATTATAGTCCAGCATGTTGGATAGAGTTTCATAAATTACTGCAGCAACACTATGGTGAGTCGGGTTTTGCTTGTACCAAGAACATGTGAAATAATGCATCATTAACCATCTTTAGAAAGCGGCCTTCTCTATTGAATTAATCGACATCTTAATTGACTAAACATTTTTTGTTCTCTGAGTTTTTTTTTCCTTAAAAGGTATGCCTTCACATGCTTCCTTCCCCATGCAATCAACAGACTGGTCGATCTCATATTATTAGTGCAATCTCCAATTTGATTCTAAATTGCATCTTCCTCCTCTTCACTGTTCGAATTTGATTCTATCATCAATGAATCATCAGAACTAGAATTATCAGTATATGATGCTTATGAATCCATTGAGGTCGATGAAAGATTAACTTTATTAGCCTTATCAGAATTATCATTCTCCTCTTCACTACTCGAATTTGATTCTAACATCCTTGAATCATTAGAATTAGAATCAGCAGCAACCGATGATTCCAAATTCATTTCTAAATCAATAAACAACACTGACTTTCCTAAATCAACTTATTCATCAATAGACACATGCATCCCCTTATTCGAAGTTGCAATTTGGGGTCTTCCTCTACCTTGTACGGTCTCATCAACATAAGAAAAAATGCATTTCCATCACACCCTACATTTGGAATCGACCCGAATTTAGAACAAGAGCCAATAATCTGATCATTAACACTGTCAATCTTCTTACCACTTTTCTTCTTTCCCCTTGAACCGCCACTCACTGAACCAATTTTATCATCATTATTCCCACTAATTTCCGAACCCGAACCGTCATCAACACTCTCTCCTATCCTTTTCGCACCCCTTTTCCTATAAATCTCATTATTTTCAGGCTTTGAACCTTCATTATGACCCACACCACCTTTATTAGCCTTTTCCTTCTTTACCTCATTGTGCCAATTTCTATAAAACATTTTTATTGGCTTCTGGTTTGCCTGAACTCGAAGGACTACCAGCATGCATTTCTTGTATAACAATAATAATCACAAGCATGAATACTCATATGTTTGTTCCATATCACATACAGTACATATTTATGTCTGGTGTTTTTAAGTTTTATCGAGCCCAAGACTTTGAATAATCCAATAAATTTTAAACAATTTTTTTTTTAATATCTACAATTTCTAAACTAATAAAAACATAACAACAAAATTTGTGCAACGCACGTGTCAACGACTAGTATATATATAATACCAAGTTTACACCCTTAATGATGCAAGAAGGTGGACTTCAAAGTTGGGCATTTCAGACTTTTCACTCCCCAACAACTTGTTGAATTTATGCTATTTTCTTGTTTTGGGTTGACCACGTATATGTATACTGTTGTTCATTTGGGAAAGCAGATTTCATACTCTTTTGCTCTTGTACTGAAGAAATTGGATTCTACTTCTAGAGAATTGGATGATTGCTCCTCTAGCCGACTTTATAAGTTTTTATTTTTTATTTTTTTGCCTGCTTCGTCACCTAATAAGTGTGATTTATTGGATAATTGTCTGTAAGTCGTTTATGATATCATAAACATAGAATCTAGTTTCAATCATAAGTCTTTATTAATATTTTAAACCCCAAATGTTAGTTTAACTTATTATTCTGTAAAGAATTAAGAATACAGAAGATAAGTTGCCATGTTCAGAGTATAGCAAATTATGAAATGACCTAATACTCCACCACTAACAAGGGTAGGTCTATAATGTCCAATGACGTGAAAGATTGTCAACTTCCATAAAGGGAAACGTGAGTGGTTTTTTCTTCAATTGGGCCATATGATGTCATTATTGGATTCCCAATCCATCACAAAGTAAGTAGATAACGTTTTTTTATCGTGGCAACTTATTGTTCACTCATATGTAATAAGTATTCTCGAAAAGTCAAAATTGACGGTCTAAATTTTTAGATGATATAATTAACATATTATTAGGAAGACACGAATTCAAATTTCATTGCAACGTGTTAATAAAATTAGAGCATATTTTAAATATTGGATAAGAATGAATACGATCTCTACGTTAAAGACAAAAATAAACCACAAATAAAACAAAATTACATGCGAAGGAAGTAATACAATGTTAGTAGGCACAATCCAACTTGAGATGGATTAGACAAAGGTCTTGAAAATAGTTATAGTATATTGAACAAAGAAACACTAAAGGTTCAAAGTCCTCTCTTCGAAGGACGGTCGACCTTCCATTCAGCATCATTATTCCAAGCTCGACGGTGTAGTTTTCTTATCCAAATTAAACGATTGACTTAATTTCATTCAATCCAGTATGCTATACAAAGTAATCAAAGCATCCATGATGAAATAACGCATTAACCAACCAACCAACAAACTCTTTGGTAACTTTTCTTTTTAAAGTAGTTTACACTTAGTGTTGCATTGGAAAACACTTGAATGTGGTGGGTGGGGGTACGATTGTGACAATCCCACAAAATATGCCTTTTTACCAATTATATGGAACATTTCAACTGGTTTAATTTTTATTCATATTTTATACTTCAGTTTGTTATAGGTTTCATGTACCCTTTTTTTCTATTGAATTTTGATGATAAAGAAAAGGGCTCTCCCATTATGCAATAATTTTGTGTTTGATGTTCTTTGGACTTTAATTTACAACTTTTCTAGAAATGAAATGTGTCAAACACCCTAATTTTCTTTATTTTTTTTAAATGTTTACTTATAATTTGACTGTTTTTACAAATTCTTTCATTATATAGTTATTTGTAACCTTATAACTTAAATGGTCCTCTTTGTAACTCAGAGACAAAATATGTTACAAATTTCCTCATTTCTTTAATTATTAACGTAATGAAAATATTGCAACTTTTCCATCAAAACGATAAAAGATCTGCAAAGATTCTAAAAAATCGAATTTCCATAATTTTCGTGACATTTCCTCAATTTTATTTTGTAGTTACTTACTTTCAAATAGTTTTTTTTTTTTAATTACAAATTCTCCAAGAACACTATGAATTGAGAAATTATCTTTATAAACACATACACAAAGCTATGGATGTTGTGAAAAATAAATTCCCTATCTTTATTTGAAATTTCTCAATGGATGTGCATTGCTGATCTTATATAATAAAAAAGTAACAAGTCGCTAGTTGCAAAAAATCCGCCTCTTTTAGTGAAAATATTAATCTCCCTCCTAGTCGCTAGTTCGTATATTAATCTCTACTTTAATGAGATGCGACATTCTTCTAAATAGAATAATTCTTTCTCTCGTAATACCAATGCCAATGGAAAAAAGAAAAATTCCTTTCTCGAAAAGGATCCACTACGTGTTAAAGAATAAACATTTTGTAATGACATATACTAATGTAGTTTTAGTAGTGTAAGTTTTTTATTTCTTCTTCTCAAAATGTAGAGAGAATATATTCTTATCGCAATCATGCAAAAACTTTATTTAAAATAAACCAATAAAATACATCAAAATATACAAAACCAACTTGAGAAGTGCTTCAAAGATAATTTAATACGTTTGACAAATGTATAAATGAATTATAAATGTTGAAACTTCATTTCCATTTACATATTCTATTAGACTCATAAATTACTTAATCGCTTATTTATATACATTTATAAATTAAACCGTTTATCAAGAGTACTTAGTACCTAAAAACCCTTTTCTATTCATTTTGGTGGCTTATTTTACATACTGTTTATCTAAATTTTCAATGAATTTGCTATTGTTTACATCATGATCACACACAAATATATATAGGGAAATGATATATTATTTGAAGGGATCTTTATAGTATTATTTTACTTCTACATTAACAAGATTCATTTTAATTATTATCACTAACAACTAATTACATTTAAATCAAATAATTCATCTTCTTTTGCTTTTAGTACTCTTTCTTAATTCAAGTTCCTAATGCTAAATTGTTTCAATATAGGCTTAGTTAAGTACCCTATCTGTAACAATGGACTATCAGACTTTGCTGATCTCTCTATAAGATCCATTGACACGATCCGACATGTTACACTTCGATGACGGATTATAAGACTTTTGGTAGCTAAAGCCTTTTTTTTTTTTTTCTTTTCTTTTCAGTGTTCAAATTTTATGACACAGTGACATGTAAAATCATGTGGCATTAACAGATTTGATTTTTTATTTTTGACAAGTATATATTCCACGCATTACCAAAAGTTATCACTATGTAGATATGGATGAGACTTTTGGCATTTAGTCTCCCCGAAATATGTACCATTCAAAACATTTTCACACGGAGAAATACATTCAACAATGTTGACCAGAATCAGCAGATACAGATAAGGTGAGTGTTCTGAACATGATAAAGCATCAGAAACGGCCATTGGGTGTTAAAAAAGATTTAGAATTACAAGATGCATTGATAAAAGCAGTAGAAATTTATGGAGCCTGGAAGAGATGATGATCTTGATCAGAAGATAACGCCTCTCTCTCTCTGAGTGTCGACCGACCTAAATATTTTTCCCTTTATAGTAGATATTAAGATCAACCGTTTTAGACATAGAGAAAAAAGAGAGCAAACCCTCTTCTTCGATATAGTGAAATACAGCAGACTGCAGTAAAAAAAAAGTAACTCTTATATTAAATCGTGCATTTTTTACTTACTTTTTCTCTTTTATATATCATATTATTATTGCTCATGATAATACAAATTTGAGAGAGAGAGAGAGAGAGAGAGATGTGTGGAGTTCTAGAGATGTGTGGAGTTCTAATAAAATATTGGACAGGACCATAAAAAGATAAACCCACATTTATTAGAGTCTCCAGACGTAATGGAACCATCTCCTTTTCCATCCTATATAAAGCACAGCGCACCATTCATTTGTTCGCAGATCAAATCAAAAGCAATGTTCCTTTCTAATGGAACAGTACACACCGTAGTGCAATTTAGGGTTAAGGTAGGGTTTCTCTGCAGAAACATCTTCTTATACACGACACCTCCCCCACCCCTATTGAGAGTTTCCAAAATTAGGGATTCCTCTGCAGCAACAGCTTCTTCATAATGCTATATATAGAAGAATCTTTAATTCAAAGGGTAATTAAGGGCGGTGCCAGAAGAGCGTGAGCACACATGGTGTGTTCTTGCATGATATCATACATGCTTGAAGCCATGGGTGCTCACTCTCTATCTGTCACACACCAATCAAAGGGTAATTAAGGGAGGTGACAGAAGAGAGTGAGCACACATGGTGTGTTCTTGCATGATATCATCCATGCTTGAAGCCATGGGTGCTCACTCTCTATCTGTCACCCACCAATCTTTCTCTTTCTCTCTCACACACACACCCGCCAATCTCTCTCTTTCTCTCTCTCTCTCACACACACTCTTACTTTGCCCTTATTTGGTGCACATTTTTTCTCCAAGAATGCATTTTTCTTTTTGATGTGATGGAGAATATGTGGTTGAAAAAGAATGAAAAGTTATTGATGTGATGAAAAATATTATTTTATTGAAAAATGTTTGATTGAAAATGAGTTAGAAGAATGAAAAATTAATGTGGCTCAAACAGAGGCTTTATATATTGTTCGTTATGTGATTCTTGTTTTCAGGCCAATTTTAATCTGGCCATGTTAATGTGTATAGTTTTCTGTTTCGGTATATCGCTGCAGTTTTTTTTTTGTCTGTTTGCTTAACAGCTTACTTACTACGAAAGGCTTTCACAAAATTATAGTTTTAAAGGTTGTACTAATTTTTGGTTTTTGCCAAGTGGAAATGAATTAATGATCTTCAGTAATTTGACTAACGATCTTTTTGCCAATTGGAAAAGAATTAATGATTTTTCGTAATTAGACTAACGATCTAATTGCTTAGTTTGAGTTGTTCTACAAGTACTAATCAATGGGAAAGTGACGAAAAAAGACTCATTTTTACTTGCTCTAATTCAATGTTTTATTACTGTTGTTTGATATTTTTTTCTTGGCTAATTACTTGTGGGCCTTGCTAGCACACAAGGGGATTATTTTCTTAATTAATTCGCACAATATTGACTTAGCAGGTAAGTGTGTATGTGCCTATGTATGTATGTATGGTCTGTTTAAGAATATATGACTTGATGTATTCACCACAAGGGTTGATTTTCAGCTGGGGTCTGGTGTTCTATCTACAATATTTGTCATTTTCGATTGAAAAATCACTAGGGATCTCCAATTTCCTGATATGTTTGATGATTATGATCTTTATCGGAACTTGATATTTCTCCCCTTTAAATGTGTGAATATAGATTCTATCCCGTTTCTTTTCTTTCTCTGCAGAAAGAGGAAAGAAATTGAGTATGGGAGGATTGATTAGGACTATACTCGGAGACGTGGATCCAAAGAGTTGAGTAGCACAGGTGATTGCATCTAATGGCTTCATACAACTGCGAACCCATAGATGGGATAGATTGTATTTCGTGGCGATTTGACTTAAATGGAATCATGTATAGCTTCCATTAGAACAAAAATATCTTGAAAAACTATCGAAGAAAAGATGATTTCTCTTTTAATCTTGTATTATACTATCAACCTCGATTATTTTCCCCATCTATAGTTAGATTATGCTGATATGAACAATATTTAATGATGCTGTCTCGTTAATTCAAATATGAAAAAGCCCTAAAATATAGGGCTACTATTAACTTTTGATGAAAATATTCTATAGTAGTTGAGCAATTGTAAGATAATAAAAATATTGAAAATTCGCAAAAATATTATATATGTTTATATATATATATATATATGGGGCTTCCTCAAACTCTTTCGATTTGGGAAGCATCTCGGAAACTAAACATAGGTTAACTATTATCTTCGTTAAGAAGTTAGGTCTATAATCCGGTGATAGAACTTCTACGACTTCTTATGAATATTAGAGTTAAGAAAATATGACATATTGAAAAAATAATAATAATAACACAAGAGCACAAGATTTAACATGGAAATTCAAATTCGGAAAAAAAAAATCACGGGAAAAGGTGGAGAATTCATTATAATCAATAGTAATGAGTTACAAATATGTTATGCGAATCTAAATCCTACAACACTCTCAACATGATATCTCTATCATGCGAGTGTCTCTCTAGATCTCATGGATCACTCTCTGAGTTGATCAATAAATATGTATGGTACACCAAATAGTTATAATACAAGAACCCCTAACATATTTAGAGCATTAATACAAAGTGAAATCCTATTATAATAGGTAAAATCAATAACGAAATATTTGGGATGAAATAAGAGTCAAAAGCTATCAAAAAATGGAATTGAGATACTAATCCATCTTGGACTCTTTTAAAACATCTTCAAGTCTACAACTCACTCCCAATAGTCCTCCAACAATATTTCCAATCAAAAACTCAACAAGAATTCGGATCACACTGAAATTATAACAAACATCCACTTTAACATGAATTCCATTACAAAGAATAAAATCTAACTCTTCAACAAAATTCTCTAACAAAATCCTTTACCAAATTACTCCACCTCTTCCACAAAGCCCAATTAGAACAAATTCAACAAGTGTCAACTAAAATAAAACACTGCTTACTATCATAGTTACTTTGGACACCAAACTTGCTCGAATCACGAACAACAAAGTCATCAAGTTAACTACTAACTCCATTTGAGTAAGAATCCAAGTACTACTCATTTGCATGATTACCATCGATACCAAATTTGTTCGAATCATGAACAACAAAATCAAAACTAACCGTGCTTGAGCCAGTGACAAGTTCTTCAATACTAAATTTGCTCGAATCATGAGCAACTCGATCACAACTAACTCCATCCGAGTAAACTCTTATGAAACCATAAGCAACTAAATAAGTCTCACCTAACCTCTCTTGAGGATCTAATCTTCAATTTTGTGACAATTGTATCAAACGTAATTGTCGAACCTTTCAAGACATATTACTCAATCCTTACATTGCTTCTCCTCCAACATCTGAACAAAAGATTTGCCATAACAAAAAATTCTGTGGTGATTCAAAAGCAAAATATCAAACTTCATACTTATCATCCCAAAATAATCAAACCTCATTCTAAGTTCATCAAATCTTGCTCTAATACGAAACTAAACCGGCTCTCAAAACTATAGTACTAAGGCTCAGATACCAGTTGTTAGAAAGCAAGCCAATTTGCAATAACTTGGCGATATAACTTATATCACTTGTTATGAATATTAAAGTCAAGAAAATATAACAAGATAGGAAAAATCACACAACAAGACAAGGTGGAAACCTAAATCCTGGAAAAAAAAACCTATGAGTATAGAAGTGGAGACTTGACTATAATCAATAATAAGGAGTTACAAGTATGTTATGCAATCTGGATTCAACAAGATTCTCAACCTGATCTCTTCATACTGCGATTCTCTCCGGATCACTCTTTGAGTCGATCAAATAAATATGTGTAACACCACATATTTATAATACAAGAATCCCTAACATACCAAGAAAAATAATACAACAAAGAGTCTAACACAAGGTGAAGTCCTATTACAATAGGTAAAACCAATAACGTAATATTTGGAATGAAATAAGAGTCAAAAGTTGCAAAAAAAAAAAAAAATGAAATTAGGATCATAATCCATCTTGGACTCCTTCAAGATCTCTTCAAGTCTACAACCAACTCTCAATAGTCCTCCAATAGTATTTTCAATTAAATACTCAACAAGAATTTGGGTCACACCGAAATTCTTACATAGACTTATAAAAGGTTGATTGTTTTTAGAATAATTTCTAAAAAAACATGAAGATTTATTCCCAATAACCAATTCATCTCAATGTTATACATGGCTTAACAAAATTGAATTTGCATGGTTCATTCTCCACGACCCTACCTCACTTCTGAAAATGGAATTGGAGGCAAGATCGGTCTGCTACTGCTCTTCTTAATGAGTTCCAACATTGTGATGCACTTACTTTCTTTAAGTGCATGGGGGCATAAGCAAAGTTAAGGGAGGTGCCCCTCTACCATATTTGTACAAATAGAATAACCAAGTCTTTTTAGGGTAGTACAAAGCGTAAAGCTAAAATTAACCACTCTGTACCAAGAGATTCAAAATAGTATATAGAATTATTGAAGTTATGATCTAAGCATGTTTAAGAGTGCTTTTTTATGCTTATAAGTTGGTCAAACAACATGTTTATCCACACATTACATAATCTACACAAAAAAAAAAAAAAAAAAAAAANAAAAAAAAAAAAAAAAAAACTTACCAAACATACACGAAAATAACAAAGAAGCATGCAAGGAAACTAGCTCATCAAATTTTGAGGATCGCCAGATTTGAAGGGGCTGACCTATAAAAAGCTAGAGTGCTCAAGCCGAGCTGCGATGTCATGAGATGCAAACATTGAAACCTAAGATAAAAATTAAAAAGCAACCTATATGACCCAAATAGTAGACCAAAACCTAAAATATACTTAGATCTTGATCATCGATGGATGATTAAGCCTTCTGTGCCACACAGACAAGGAAGCGGTGGCCAGATGATTGACATATGCAATGATTGGCAAAGATTGGAGAGGAGTGGATGAGATCGGTCATTCTTAGATATCATCAATGTTCGGACTGAGAATGAGAGGTTTTCCCATTTGCAAATCCTTCACAAGAAAATAATGGAAAAGACTCCATAGAGATGGGTTAGATTTTGAAACTAACACAGAGATTATGTTTATCTTTATGGCAATGATGCAAAGTACATTAGACAAAAAAAAAATAGATGGGAGGGATCGAACCAGTATGAGAGATGGAAACACTTGAACTTTTTCCAAGGGTAACATTATGTGAGCCCTAATGCCTCATACTCTTAATGAAAGGACAAGATAGAAAAACAGTAGAGTTAATGTGACGCAAAGACTCAAAGTCGACTATCTAATTATCAGATGAGGGAAAACAATTAGTAGAGTGCTTGACACATGGCTTAATAGGGCAAAGATGAGAGAACTACTTGTAACATCTATTGGTTCATGTCCCTTCATGCCGTACCGACATATAACAAACTAAAAGGAATCTAAGGACCCGAGAGGGTGATGAAGAAGCCCTTGTGTTATACAAAACTCGAACAAGAATATTACAGATCGAACAAGTTTGAAAACCTAATACATAAATCTATTCCTAACAACCACTGAACATCAAGATTTCAACGATCAAAGGCTCAGAACACTATCACCATAAGATCAACACATTAAAAGTCCAGATCTCATCAACCATCACGATTTGTACACCAGAAACGCATAGCTTCTTCTATGGACCAGAAGAGCGAAACGTTACCAACAATTACTCCAAGGTTCTTTCACCAGATTCACAAAGAAATACAACTCCAGAAACTAATTCATGGATTCCTCACAGAAGAAGATGATGAAAGAACATAGAGTAAATAGAAGACTCTAGAAACCCTCGAGAATGAAAGAATACTAATGAATGAAAAACCAATTGAATACCCAAAATATCTAAGCCTCGAGATTGAGCAACCATTCATCCAACGGCCAGAGAAGCATACGTTTTTAAGGGCTGGACCAATTATTGGACTAAGTAAGAAACTGGGCCTTATCTTCAATTATCATGGGTAATAAGTAATTGGGCCAAAAGGCCATTCATCATTGCCTAGTTGGACATTGGTATCACAGCCCACAATCTCCACCTTGATGCCAATGGTAAATCAGGCAGCTTAATACTATTCTAAACTAGATAAAATAACTTCCATTGATCTCTCTCCAAAGCATCAAGTGCAGAATTAGTATCTGCACTCAACAAATCACCCAATATCATTTTGCAACATTTGCAAACAAGATTTAAACTTGACTAAAGACAGTACCTTTGTACCCATATCAGCTCGATTAAATTGGGTAACAATTTTCTCAAGTAATAAGGCATCTTTAGCAACAATATCTCTTATGAAATGTGACTTAACATCAATATGTTTAGTTCTTTCATGAAAAATTGGGATTTTGCAAATATATAGCACTTTGACTATCAGAATATTATGCAACAGAATTAGACAATTCATTTATTTCAGACAGTAAACCTTTAAGCAACAAGGTTTCCTTTATGGCCTTTGTTGCAGTCACATATTCAGCCTCAGTAGTTGACAAGGCTACAACAGGTTGTAATTGTGATTTCCAACTAATACATGTTCCACACAAAGTAAAAACCTAAGTTGTAGTAGACTTTCTATTATCAACATTACTAGCAAAGTCAGAATCAACAAAACCTTTAAGTACTACACCATCATTGCAAGCCTAAAACACAATCCTAAATGTGAAGAACCTTTCAAATACCTTAATAACCATTTTAATGTAGTCCAATGTTCTAAACCAGGATTTTCCATGAATCTGTTAAGATTACTAATAGCATGAGCCACATTAGGCCTAGTACAAACCATTGTATACATCACAGATCCTACAGCATTAGCATAAGGAATCTTTTCCATTTGTTTAACATTAGATTCATTGACAGGATATTGGTCTTTACTCAATTTAAAATGACTAGCAAGAGGTACAGACACAAATTTTAAATTATGCATAGCAAATCCAGTTACCAATTTATCAATGTATGCAGTTTGTTTCAACATCATAATTCGATCGTGCCTTTTCCTAGTTATTTCCATGCCTAATATCTTCTTAACATGTCCAAGATCTTTCATTTCAAATTCAGCACTCAAAGATCTTTTAATTTCATTAATGACATACATATTATGTCCAATTAGAAGCATATCATCCACATATAAGAGTATAAAAGAAACAATAGCATTTTCATCATCTTTTTTAAAGTACAAGCAATGGTCAAATTCACTTCTAAAAAAACCAACATAAGAGACATAAGTATCAAACCTTATGTACCATTGTCTTGATGATTGCTTCAAACCATATAAATATCTTTTTAACAAACATACATGATCAGATTTAGATTTATCAATATAGTCAGGTGGTTGTTCCATATAAATCACTTCATCAAGATCACCATGTAAAAATGCAGTTTTTTACATCCATTTGTTCAAGTTCAAGATTACAATGAGCACCAAGAGCCAACATAACTCTAATGGTAGTATATTTAATCACAAGAGAAAAATCTCATTATAGTCTAAATATTTATTTTGTGTGAAACCTTTAGCCACAAGTCTAGCATTAAATCTTATAGACACTCTCTCAGTGTTACCCTCCTTAATACTAAAAATCCACTTGTAATCAACAAGAGATTTACCTGCAGATCTAAGGACTAAAATCCAAGTCCCATTCTTAATCTAGGAGTCCATCTCATCATTTATAGCAATCTTCCATTCCTTAGATTCCTGACTAAACATAACTTCTTCATATGATTTAGGCTCTCTAAAAACTAAATCCTGATAAGAAAGTAAGCCTAAAGTCAGGTAGTCTCTATACCTTATAGGTTCTCTAATATCTCTCCTAACTTTATCTCTAGTCAATTGATAGTCACTAATTTCACTCACTTGCTCTTCTACATCATCCTGAACCTCAGTTTCTTCTCTATTATCACTCAAATCCTCATTTTCAGCCTCTGTCTCAACCTGTTCAGAATCAGCAGGTTGAGAGACGTGTCAAGCTCTACCTGCAGCTTGGTCCTATCACTTCCTAACCCTTCTATAGACTTTTCAAACCCTTTACCTCTCAAACAGGGCATGTTCTGCTTATCAAAAGTGACATCCCTACTAGTGAGATCTTAAAACCACTAGATTTTCTACTCCACAGCCTATAACCCTTCACCCCATCAGGATAACCCAAGAAAACATATTTCTTGGCTCTAGGTTCTAATTTTCCTTAGTTTTAGTGGTAATAGGTAGCACATCCAAAAACTCTCAAATGTGAGTAATCAGGGACAATTCCAGTCCATTGCTCTTCAGGTGTTTTATCATCTAGAGCACTAGAAGGGGTTCTATTAACAATGCAAGTGGTTGTCATCAAGGTTTCCCCCTCATAAGGTTTTAGGCACACCTGAACTAACTAGCATACACCTCACTTTCTCTAGCAAAGTCCAATTCATCCTCTCAACCACCCATTCTGCTGAGGGATATAAGGAGTTGTTTTATGTCTCCTAATACCATTCTCAGTGCAAAAAAGATCAAACTCAACATTAAAAACTCAAGGCCATTGTCAGTCCTAAGAGTTTTAACTTTCTTCCCAATTTGATTTTCTATTAACAGTTTCCAAGTTTTAAACTTTCCAAAAGTCTTAGATTTGTACTTCAACAAATAAACCCAAACCTTCCTAGAATAATCATCAATCAAAGAAAGAAAATATATATTTCCTCATTGAGTGATAGTGGATGAAGGTCCCCATAAAATAGAGTGTATATACTCGAGGACAGATGTAGATTTATGCTTCCCAATGTTAAAATGCAACATATGCTTTTTTCCTAAGGTGCAATTTTCACAGAAAGGAATTCTAGAAATAGAATCCTTCCTAAAAGGCCCCTTCTTATGAAGGATGTGAAGGCCCTTCTCACCTACATGTGCTAGTCTCTTATGCCACTTTAAAGTGGCATCAAGTTCAATATGAGAAGACTCAGTAACCCCACCAACAACAGCACTAGCTTTAGCAACATAAATCCCATTCCTCTTAATACCTTTAAACATCACAAGGGATCCTCTCATCACCTTTAATAAATCATCACCCACCTTATCTAGCAAACCTAAATCATTCAAACTTCTCATTGAAATCAGGTTTCTTGTCAGTTCAGGAACATATCTCACCCTTTCCAAGGTAAAAATATAACTATTTTCAAATTTCAATGTAATTTCACCTATGGGTAAGGACTTAGCTAGGTACCGTTTCTCTAATTCATCTCATAAGGCTTTAGCACTCTCTTGTTTTCCTATTTTCCTTAACACTTGATCTGATAAATGCAAAATAATAGATGCATATGCAAGTTCAAGGTAAGGTCTTAGCTAGATATAACTTTTCTAACTCATCCCATAGGGCTTTAGCATTTTCTTGTTTCCCTACTTTCCTTAAAACTTGATCAGATAGATGCAAAATAATTGATGCATATGCAAGTTCATCAGCTTCAAGAATATGATCAATTGTCATAGTTTCAGAAAAAGTGTGTTATTGATTTAGCAATCTTTTGTTGAATTAAAACACCTTTCATCCTTTGTTGTTAAATGGAAAAATTTCCCTTTTCATCAAAAATACCAAATTCAAAAGCATATGTCATGATTTTATTATTCAGAAATAACCCAAAGTATTTCAAGAAAATAGTAAAACTATGACAATTGATACACTTAAGAAAAAAAAGGCAATTAGAACTACACAAGCAGATAAAAGGAAAATAGGTCGCAATGAATAGGCAGCAAAGAATTACCACAGCTATTCAGGATATACAAAAGAATACTAGGCAACAAGACAAAAACAGAATCAATAATATAGGCTAATCAACAAAACAGGTATAAACAAATTGTACAGTAAGACAGAATCAAATAACCAGAACTACAGATGCACCAAGAATGATCAAGTTCATCAAGATTTTGTGAGAATCATGTTCCCAGGTCAAGGCTCAAGTTGATCACTCCATAATGATAATAGGAAAACATGAATCAAACACAGGGAGGGGACGGTTCAGGGCTAGACTGTGCAAACAAAGGGTGGTATTAGTTTAAGCACCAACAAACACGCCTCAGAGCACAGCAGAGAAGTGGTGTTCCACCAGAGAACCACAAAGAAAATCAGGAATCAAGGGAACCCTAACAAGTAGAGTACCATGATCACACCAGAAATAAGGAACACACACCACAAACCTTTCTTAGTAGCCCCAAAACCAGATTAGGACACAGAAGCCCCAAGGACTAGATCAGGACACAGAAACCCCAAGAACCAGCAAACTACAAGAACTAGGGTTTCCAAAATATCAAGCAATCAAAGAATGGAGACTGAAAATTAATTTCTCAACCTCTAAAACTCGATCGAAGACCCAAGAATAGACAAATAAAGCCCTAATACCTCTATTATACAAAACTCGAACAAGAAAATTAATTTCTCAACCTCTAAAACTCGATCGAAGACCCAAGAATAGACAAATAAAGCCCTAATACCTCTGTTATACAAAACTCGAACAAGAATATTACAGATCGAACAAGTTTGAAAACTCTAATACATAAATATATTCCTAACAACCACTGAACATCAAGATTTCAACAATCGAAGGCTCAAAACACTATCACCATAAGATCAACACATTAAAAGCCTAGATCTTCTCAACCTTCACGATTCGTAGACCAGAAACCCGTAGCTTCTTATATGGACCAAAAGAGCTAAACGTTACCAACAATTACTCCAAGGTTCTTTCACTAGATTCACAAAGAAATACAACTCTAGAAACTAATTCATGGATTCTTCACAGAAGAAGAAGATGAAAGAACAGAGAGTAAACAGAAACTCTAGAAACCCTCAAGAATGAAAGAATACGAATGAATGAAAAAAATCAATTGAATACCCAAAATATCTAAGCCTCGAGATTGAGCAACCATTTATCCAACGGCTAGAGAAGCATACGTTTTTAAGGGCTCGACCGATTATTGGGTTGAGTAAGAAACTGGGCCTTATTTTCAGTTAACATGGGTAATAAGTAATTGGGCCAAAATGTCATTCATCATTACCTAGTGGGCTAGACACTGTCATAACATTCCACACCTTGGTATAAGAAGGGTTGACATAAGTCCTAGTGCTAAAAATGCACGCAAACATAGAGAACAAGAAATACCAAAGTTCAAGTTTTGACTTTTAGAGGGCTTGTTAGTAGGAAAAATAGATTGTGTGTAATGAACTAACAGAGTCGAGTCGATTGTCATCGACTCGGTATCATGAAGGTAAGTTTCATGATTGATGAGATTTTCAAACAACTCCTCAAATACAATATAACAATCCAACATCTATGTTCAAGCTGTTAACTCGGTCTGCTTTAAGAGACGTTTGTCCAATTACTCATGGATTTCTTAGCATCCCTCAAGATTCATACACATGATCTCTCCCTTAAGAGAGACATAAATTGAATCCCGGTTCCAATCAAACAACTTGTCCAATTGGTGCTTGGATTCAACTAAGCCTTTCATAAGGCAAATGCCTTAGGGTTCGAATCCTAGAAAATGTGATAGAAAGTCATGAGAGGTAAGATGATAGACACCCTTCCAAAGCGGACAATATGTATAATATAACGACTTAATTGGATATAGAAGTTCGAATCGTTACAAAAAATAAGACCTACTCCACGAGTGCAAGAGGTGGTCATGGTATAGCTCAAGAGAGAAATATGGAATGGAAAATGTATAGTGAGATGAAAGCAATGAGGGATTCAATTTGTGATAGGTGAAGGGAGGAGTCAAAGAAAAAAGGATGACGGATGATGGAATTTTTTTATTTTTTTTTATTTTTAAAGTCGAACTTTCTGAGTTTTATCGTGCTCTAATACCATGTAGGGAACGTATTAATTTGATTACAAGGTACAAGTATTTATAGTGCAAAGAGATAAGATATAGTGATTGAGCCCAGCTAAATTTATAACCTAATTTATACAAGAGGATATAAGATTGCAGAGTTTGATTACATCTCAAACTATATACATAACCTATACATGAGGAAATAAGATTACACACTTTGAATATAATCAAATTAAAACATTTGAAGCCTAATATGTTAACTATATCCAATAAGATTTATCTTCTTGTTGTGAGCCTAATCCTTATAACAAGTCGATACATGTGATATCATCTGAATTCAATGACTTATCCTCAACAAATATCCTCTCTTACATGAGTGTTGAAACCTTTCGAAATTCCATAGTTAAGTAAATTCTATATAAGAAAATTTGTGGATAGGTTAAAGCCACGCAAAAAGCTCATATGGAAGCCATGAGCATATTTAAACTGCATCACTATCTAATCCACGTTCCAGTTGCCGAAAGTGAAAGTACATAGACAAAAGAAAAAGTTGGAAGAATAAGAATGAGAGATGCTCATTCGACTAGGTGGGTGCAAATTACGGGTTTTTTGAGGTCGTAAAAAGGAATTTATGCTAGGCTGTACAATAAATTTTAGTTACTGCTGTTAATATAAAAAAATGTTAAGAAGAACAATTAGCTGTTATTTACTAGTTTAAGTTTATTAAAGCGTTTCATGGTAATTTACCTCTGTGAATTCTATGAAGTGCATTACCTTTGTCATAAAACAACTGGTCGGATGACATATGAAGTAGCTAGAGCTTCATCTCCAATTCTCATCCTCTTAGGTAAAAAGTTGACGCATGTAATTACAGGCAAAGTGACGTGCTTAAACCACAGGCCATGTACAGTTGCCCGGCCCAACCATTCGTAACAGCTAACATGGCAAGCTATAAGTTAACTCGTTCAAGAAAATTAACTGACTTAAGTATCAGAGTTCATGATGAGGTGATAGTATATACCTCCAGCTCGTTCACCACCTGAAGCTAATTGAGCTGTTTATTTTGAATAATCTAAAAAAGAATTTGATCATGGCAGATGATGCAAGGGTGATCCAATTTTTTTACTGTCAACAATCTTGACTTACGATTTTTTTTCATCTCATTCCATTGGAACATGTTTTTACTCAATAGAAAAGGTCGTGAAAGTAAAATCTGTTGGAATTAATGGTTTAATATATACGATTTAAATGTGTTAATAGAGAAAATCTCCAATAGATGTGTCGATTGGGTGCAACTCTTTCAAGTACAAAATGTGCGTAATAAAGAGTCGCGACTTTTTGATAAGATGCAATTTAGACCATCATTCTTGAAATGATGTGATTTAATGGTTGAAATTAATTTTGTCGAGAGACGAGATCGTTAGGAAGAGAACATAACAATTCGATAAAAATAATATTGTATTTTATTAATTTTGGATGAAGCATTGTAGTTTGAGAGACAGTCGTCCATTTGATCTTGTTAGCATTAGTATATGAAGCGAAATTTATCTTAAGATGATATGCATTCACATACCTCGTTTCATTTCATCTCCTTCTATTTCTACGTTTCAGTAAGTCGAAATTTGTATATATAGCTAGGTTTTGGTAAGTCAAAATTATTTTATTGTTTTTCATGCATATATTTTTGGTAAACGGAATATAATTCATTCACCAATTTATCCAACAGAACCTGATTTCAATTATAAGTATTCATTAATATTTGCACAAATATTCGACAGTAAGTTGGCTGCATATGATTCTTCAGGGAAAAAAAAGTGGTATATTTGCACTTGTAATAATTATGAAATGTACGCATATTATGTAATGATCCACTACTAGAAAGGGCAAGCCTAGAATGTCCTATGCCATGTTAAAGATTGTCCACTCCCATAAAGGGAAAGTATTATTTTTTTTCAGTTTGTAGACATCAGATGTCATTATTGAATCAGCAACTCATCACAAAGTACAATCAAATGGATTGTCAAAGTACAATCATAATTAAGTACTAATTAAGATAGATTAACTGTCTAATACACTTGGCTCTCTTCTTGTTACT